>LKNJ01006010.1:20573-40761 GCA_002120245.1 Maccullochella peelii | reverse complement strand
ACACGGCCACATAAAGTTGTGTATCATTGGCATAACTATGGAAAAACTATGGGTTAACTTGCAACATGCTGACTGTGCTGAATGAGGGGAGAATGGCTGAATATGTAATGTCACGCACATGTAGAGGTTTGTTGTTTGATTTTGTATAAGTGGTTATGATCTACAGGAAATGGTAAGAAGATCAGATAATTGTGTTTGTTATATCAGCAGTGATTCAATTCAATTCAATAGATACATACATAGATAGAGACTTAAAGCTTTCTGGAGGCTGACCACCATCCATTTGGAGATTTTGACGGGATGTTATCGTTTGGGTACCTGTTCATGGGACCGGGGAATACAGCTCTGAAAGTGGCTTATAACTTATTTCAGCTCCATTGTTGTGAACATGCCTGCTTTGGGAACTAACAGGGGGAACAAGTGGAAGTTCAGGAGGAAATAGGAGTTGTATGATTCTCCTTTACAAATGGCCGCTCTTCCTTGATGGGTCTCCATGGCATGGTCTTTGAATCGGCCCGGATGTTTTCTGCATTGATTGCAGAGGTTGTGGAGGATTGGTGTAGTGTGCATCTTCTGGAGTCGGGCTGGGCTGGGGGTACAGCAGGTGTGTTAAAGTCTTTAACATTTCAGTGCTAATTATTGGTGGTAGCTTAAGTTTGTTGCAGAAACAACGTTAAAAGCTAATAGGACATGAGGTCTACATATGACCCAACCTAATCAGTGGCACTCCTCTTCACAATTTGAGTGGTCAGTTATTATATTAAAACTCACTGAAATAGAAAATGACTTGCTTAGCCTGCTGCCACCACAACCCGGCCCCAGATAGGTGGAAGGATGGATGGATGAAATAGAACAATGAGTTGGTGTGCACCAAGCTAAGCCTATCTTACAGGCTAGCTGATTGATTCTTTCCTCCATGCTGTCGGTTGTTAATATGTTTTTGTAACAAAAACACCCGTAGACCCGCTGGCTCACAGTTTGTAGGCACCTGGCCAGTCAGGCCAGTTTGACATCCATGCTGGTCACAGAGAAAAGTTGCAGTGACTCACTGCACACAGAGACCCAATCAAGCTGCTACAGTGGCAACCTGCTGGAGGGCACAAATACACTGCTCTTCCAGTAGAGTTCCGGATACTAAATCAGTATAGATACAGGACATTGAAAACTTAACGCATGGTCACATTACACTTTTCCATTCACTTCTATTGAAGCCCAAACAACGGACGACATCAAGCCTGTGTTTCCTGTTTCAGTGTGATCTCTCTCCAGCCCCATTCTAGCATGTTTTATCATGATGTTAAGTAGATTGAAACACTGTCAGACTACAAACGGTTGTGTTGCTCTCATACACATATAATTTGTGATCACTCTGATCAATATTTTTTTATTACCCGTATTAGAGTCATGACATCAATTTCATTGAATGGAAACATAAAAGCTTACTGCAAAACGTGCTGCAGACCTGTCGTTTTGAGCAGGGTCAAGGGGGTCCAGGGGCTCCCAGTCTAAAGGTATGGTCACATTACGTTTACTCAGGTAAGATAAAAATGGGCACCTTCCAGGTTAGGATCAGGATATTGTCTTTACTTAGGTCAACTCACGGGTTAAAAGAATGTCCTATACAGTAACTGCAATGTCATAGGTACAATCCTAATCACACTTGACAGAATCGTTATTTGAATGCCGATTCTGTTCTTTTTCTCTTTTTTTTGCACCTTAAAGATGTAAGGCTAACCACCTGTGTCCCTCCCCCTCTTTTTTTCCTCTGCAGACCATCATGAATCCTCAGGAGGAAAACCTCTCATGGCTCTTCTCTTACTGCTGGGAATCCCGGCTGGGATTTGCTGCTGCTGTCGGAAGAAGATTTTCAAGAAGAAAGCCACCACCGCTGCGACGCTACAGGTACTAACGGGCGCAGAAGTATGACTCCATCTCAAGTTTCAAGTTTATTTGTCACATACTCAACATATCTCTACATTGTGCAGTGGAATGCTTTGTTGCCCCCTCCAGGACTGTGCTCGACATAAATAAGAAAATATCAAAAATGCAATATATTCAACAAAAGATAGATAGATTAAATGAAATATATACAACAAAAGATATATAGATAAAATTGTGTAAAAACAAAATAGATAGATATATGGATAAAGACATTTGTGTAAAATGTTCAAATAGGGTGCAAATAAAAGGGATGCAGGGGAAGGGTGGAGGTATTTGTCAACAGGGAATATCAAAAATGTAATTGTTTGAATGGTTCGAATCCTTCGGATTCTACCGGCCCTGCCTGGAGTAAATGCCTGGGAGTGCACCCCCTCTGGTACGTTTGGCCGACTGTACCACTCTCTGCAAGGCCTTGCAGTCCTGCTAAGTGCTGCTGCCTTACCAGACGGTGATGTTCTCTGACAATATACTCTCCACGGTACAGGTGTCGAATGTCTTAAGTGTCTGTAGGGGCATCCTTTTTTCCGCAGCCGGCAGTACTTCGCCTTTTTGACCAGGATGTTTATGTGGACAGACCATGTCAGGTCCTTGGTGATGTGAACCCCGAAGTACTTTAAGTGGTTCACTCTCTCCACTGCAGTCCCATTGATCTTGAGGGGGGTGTAATTCCTCCCCTGCTTCTTCCATAAGTCTACAATCAGCTTTTTAGTTTTGCTGCAGTGAGATGTAGTTGTCCTGACTCCCCAGTGGCAGATTCTCCATCTCCTCCCGCCAGGCCTACCACAGCTGTGTCGTCAGCAAACTTTTTCATGGTGTTAGAGTCAGAAGTGGTCACACAGTCACCTCGCCGTGCTCCTGGGCTGAGGGTGATGGTGGATGAGGTGTAGCCGCCCACCCTCACTGCCTGTGCCCATCAGGAAGTCCAGGACACATTTGCACAAAGTGCTGTTAAGTTCTAGGTGCATGAGCTTGGTAATGAGCCTGCCGGGGACTATGGTGTTGAATGCTGAGCTGCAATCAATCAACAGCATTCTCACATAGTTCCCCTTCCTGTTGTCCAGGTGGGTAAGGGCTGTGGGCAGGATGTGGGTTATGGCGTCGTCAGTTGACTAGTTGGATCGGTAGGCAAACTGAAGAGGGTCTAGGGTGCTGGGTAGTGACGAGCAGATGTGGTCCTTTACCTGCCACTTGAAGTACTTCAGGACCATGGAGGTGAGTGCCACTGGACGGTAGTCATTCAGGCAGGCTGGCGGAGACAATGTGCTGGAGATGCCGTCTGGTCCTGCTGCCTTCCGGGTGTTTACTCTTCTTAAAAGCCCTTCTCACGTCGTGCTCCACGACTCTCTCCTCTGTGTCTGGGGCGCTCACTTCTGTTTTTCTTCTGTCCTTATAAACATGTTGTCCTGCTTGTTTGGCATCTGTGCCAAATACTGTAGGTATTAACCATAATTCAACCAAGCACTGATTTATGGAAAAAAATAAAAATGAACAAATACCATACCATGTTTCACTGTGAAACACAGTCAGGTGTACAGAGTCAGCCAGGAGCTGTAGACTTCAGAATCAATAATGAAAATAATTATTAGTTGCAGCCCCAAAACAATGAATTTACTCTCTCTCTCTCTCTCTCTCTCTCTCTCTCTCTCTCTCCAGACTACCCCAGATGTACTCCATCCTCCTCCCTGTGGTCCTCTTGGACCTGCTCCTCCCTACAACACTCCTGGACAACCAGGAGTGGTGAGATTATACTAATACTGATCACGTTTAACTAACATGTCTTATATATAATTGACAGTATGAGTGTTAATATTAATGTCTCAAAGTGAATGTGGTATTGATTTGATGTTTACTTACTAAGAATGTGACTGTGTTTTTTCTGTGTTTGCAGGTGTACTACCATGACCCTGACCCTAACATGGTACATAAGACATAAGAGTATATATATATTTACACAATCATTATGCAACTTATCACTGGATTTACTGGATTTTTCTTTTGAATGGAGAATTATTGGTGAATGGATCATATAATGCTAATCTAAGACAAGGGTATTTTCTTGTGTCCATGTCTGTGTGTGTATGTGCGTTCCTTTATAGGGTCCTACAGTCCATCCTCCCCCTCCGACCACTGGCCCAGGAGATTGGAACGGCCCCCCACCCTCCCCAGTTAGTATCACACTACAAGCCTGCTTTCTTAAATATGGATACACCTGATTAACCCAGCCTAATATGCTCCTACAACATTGGACCCAAAGCTGTTAGTTGGAGTCAGTTTTCATTAAAGGCTGATTTTTTTAGCTAGTACTTTGTGCTTTCCTTGACTGTGCAGATTTCCTGCTTCCTCCCTCAGTATTCACTGATCTAACTCCTGATTGTCTCCCTCTGTAGGGTTTTAACCCAGCCTACCCACCCCAGAACCCTGTCTACCCTCCTGTTGGTCCAGCTATGATCCCCCCTGCCCAGCCTCCACAATGGAACGGTCCACCACCAGGCCAATACCCCCCTGGACCTGTAGCTCCAATGGTATGATCCATCTCTTTAACTGACAGGAATTCCTGAAATGAAGATCAGATAGAACTTTATTCATAAGCATTATTTATCCCGAGGTAAAGTGGTCATGTCAGTATTTGACCTTTGACCTTTCATCTGCTTCAGATCAGGGGCCACTTGAAGCTTTGGCCCTGTTTACACATGGCATTAACATGCGTCTTGGGTGACCCGATCACAAGTGGACAGCTCTAAGTACATGTGTGAATGCACCCAAGACACATTGAGGAAGCATTAAGATCCGATCGCCCAGACCACATTCGGAGGTGATCTGGGCCATATTCTTTTAGCAGCGTGTATACCACCTACTTAACTGACGGCTAAGCGGAAGTACGTACTCATTCGTCATGCTTCATATTGAAGTGCGAAACAACAAGAAATAGAGATATACTAAGACTGCGTCAAACATCTTGGTTTGCCTGAAACACTCCAAGGAATAGACCCAGCCTGTATTGTTTTGATTTTTTGCCCACGCGCCAAGGTCCTTGCAAACTTCTTCTTCTTTTAATATCTGGCAGAGTAGGCACAGGAAGTGCATTGCCGCCTCCCGCCGGTTAAAAACAACAACGCATTTGCTCTTTACAAACAGAAATGATGTACGTGTTTGTTTGCATATAGAGTGGGGAAGTGAGATCCAATCACAAATGGTCACTCAAGACGCATGTGGAGACAGAGCTGTCCACTAGTGATCGGATCTCCCAAGACGCAAGTTAATGCCAGGTGTAAACATGGTCTTTGAAAACTGTCTGCATTCCCCGACAAAGAGCTGACTGACCCACATAGTACTGACAGTACTGACAAACACACTCTAGCCTTTTATTATGTAATGGAACACAAATGTTGACAGTGTGACTTTAGTAATTGTAATGTAATAAATATTGACTATACACTGTCATAATTGAATCTGTTATTTTCAACTGGGTCTGCAGTGCTGCATCAGTCTTGCTCTAAAAGGCTAATTGTGTCAGATATGAATATTTACATAATTGTGATGATTGCAACGATTATATAGGCTATAATTTTTAATTTTGACTTTTAATTTTCCCCGTTCATTCTAACTTTTCATTTTTCCTTTGAGAATTTTGTTGGAGGATTCAGGTCAAGGTAGAAAGGCCTGTGAGCTTTGTGAGGCCGTCTTTCCCCAGCAGGAGGCAGGAAGTAAACCAGGGGGACAATGTTAGCCAGGTGTGAATTAGCAAAAACCCAGTCCTCATGCTCATTTTGTTCCATTTGTATAGAATCTGATTTATAAATGTGCAAAACAGCTTTGTGTTGAAATGACTCAGTAGCCTGCAGGCTCTGTTGTTCCATGATAAATGGTGGAACATGTGATCAAGAAAAATCTGTGTTTTGCTCTTGTTCACATCTACATAAGGTCATTCAGCAGGTAATCAGCCAATACACTGTATGTACCTCATGTCATTGCTAGAGCTTCATCTTCATGAAATCCTAAGGTCCTCACCAGGACACAGGTAAAGGAAGTCCTCAACAGAGGTGTCAGGAGATAAATGAAATGCCCAAATATAATAAAATGATGTATGTGTGTGTGTGTAGGGCTATGCTCCAGCTCCAGTCATGTATAGCTCTCCTCCTGTTAAAGAGGAGGTCAAGATGGAGAATATGGCTTCCTCACCTGCTGACCCCCTGCTGACTGCCACACCACAGGTAGACACACACATACACTATGTGCAGTAGTTTGCTAGTTCTTTTTTTCTCTCAGGGGAGATGTTAAAACTGTAAGAGAGAGTGAAATAATGAGTGTTCCTGTGCCCCCCAAAAGACAAATATTATAAGTAACATTAGGAATATTCTAATTCTTATTTTCAATATTAAGTTACTGAGCCCAATATGTTCCAAGTCACTGTGTGATTTAGTGAACTATGGTCCAGATCTGATTGTTCCAGTGCCTGGTCATAGCGTGAGAGAGCGACTGAATCATCATCATCAGCTAGTTTTCACTATTATAGGCTATTTATCACAGTCAGATAAACGGCCATAGAATCGGTTCCGAGAGGATGCTTTTATTTCCAGTGCAAGGAGGTTACAACAGTGAATGTGAAGAATATCTTTAAACCCAAAATACATTTACAGTTGTAAATCTTAAATCTTACAGACAAATCTGGAGAAACAGCTCTCCATTATAAGAAATGTTACACTTAGTATTCAGAGAACCAAAGTTATTAACATAACCTAAATTAGTGTTCACCCGCTATTTAAGCTAGCACATCTCAGCAATCTTTTTACGAACACAAACTGGAAACTACTCCAAGGTATGCATGAGCAGATTCTCACCTTATTCACTCACGCAAACAAATCACAAAGGAGAAGTTAAAAGGGGTTAATCGTCCCTGCGGAGCTTAACTGAACTGTCTGTCACTGTCCAGAAGCAGGTGCTGATGTTTGCGCCAATCATCTGGGAGCGTGCAAAGGAAATTTTGTACAGTACCTGTTAAAGCAACTTAATCATGTGGTGTATTTGTGGAGGGTACTATATTAAAAACCAAAGGAGTCTTAAAGGATTGTAACCTTGTTAAGAAAAGTGCGATATAAATACATTTTATTATTATATATATTAATAGTAAGATATTATATATTCTATTATTAAAACAATAGTCAGGTATGAACATTGAAACAGGTTTTGCTTGCTGTAATCATTCCTCCTGTTCATACTGGCCATTAAAAGATCCATTCCTAATGTATTTGTAATGTAAGTATATTGAAAGTACTTTTTGGAGGGAGCTTGTTACAGTAATGATCAGTATGAATGAATTAAATGATTACAGCAAGAAAAACCTGTTTCAATGTTCATATGAGCACCTGACTATTTTTTTAAGACTTACTTGAAAAATTGTGAAACTATCCTTTGACGGGGAACTCCACCAATTTTCCAAGTGTTTTGTGTCTTCAAAGGGAGCTGTGCAAAGTCTGAGTCTTGAGTACAGACTGTGAGATTTCTGGAGAGATCCATGAAGGATGCCCACTCTCTAGTGAAGTCATTGTTAAAGTCTGGCTCTTTAAGTATTTGTTTATTTGTTATTAGGATCCCCAGTAGCTGTGCCCTAAAGCACTTCCTGGGGTTCATATAAAAAAAGACAGAAACATACCTTCAACATTACAGTCCACACAAATGTCAAACAGACATAAATTAAAGAATAACATTAAGATATAGGAGTAAAACTTACACTGATATGTGTATGTGTTTATGTATGAGTATATGTGTATGTATGAATAAAAACTTACACTGATGACTCTCTCAACAGAGTTCCCAGCAAAAAGCTACAAATTCCCACATGCATGGCATCCTACAAATATGATGTTCCATGGTGTTTCTTTATTTGCTTTTAAAACATAGATTTCTGTGTTAATTTAGTCAACAACAGGTAAAGAATTCCATGTTTTCATTGCTCTACATACTACTGTGCATTGAAGGAAATTAGTGTTTGGTTTGGGGAGTGTAGCGATACATTAAAAAGCCATCTGCTTATGGGTTGTTTGAATTGTTTATTGTGTAGGTTAAAGGATACAGGGGCATGATCACTGAGTATAATGGCCTGATATAGGTATGGTTGAGTTGCTGGTAAGGAAGAAGTCTATGCAAGAAAATGATCAGTGAACTGGAGAGAAGTATGTATATTCTCTGCTTGAGGGGTTTTTTAGTTGCCAGCTATCACTAAGTCCCAGATCACTTATGTACTGCTTTAGTGTTTCGGTGGAGTGCCAATTTCTCAGATGACTTGTGATGTTGGATCTGTCTAAGATGGGCTTCATAACGGTGTTGAAATCACCTCCGATTATGATTGTTGAATTTGAAATGCTATTTAGTGAAGAGAAACAGGTAGGATCGTCAGTATTGGGGTCATATATGTTTGCAATGGTGATATTCTTGCTGTTGATTGAGGAGTTGATGATGGCATATCGTCCGTCAGGATCAGTAATAGCGTTATGGATTAATGGAATTCTGTTATTTATCAGAGTTGATACGTCTCATTTTCTTGAGTTGTAGGTTGATGAAAAGACTTGGTTGAAATGTCTGAGCTTCAGGTTCTGTAGCATGGGTTTCTTGTAGTCAACTGTTGGTGGTGGAGTTGCATTATGGGTAATGTATTGAAGCGACACTAGTCTGTCCTTGTAATGTTGGTGCTGATGTATTCACCACTCGTCACATTGGTCCACCAACTTTAACAGAACTTGGTGAGCAATTGCGTGTGGTCCTGGCTCCTTTCCCCTCCTGTTGAAAATTGTACCTGTGACTTAAACTTTCTAGTCTCCTGGATTCAGTTGCACAAAACAAGATGGTTAAAGAGGTCTACACCCTGGTTTACTGATGAAACACGTGCTCTTAAGCAAAGCAGCCTATTTCTCTTGCTTATCAGTAACAATAAACACAATCCTAGATTTTTCTTTGACACTGTAGCCAAGCTTACTCAAAAGCAGTCGTCTGTTAGCTGCCCACCCTTTACAGCTCATGACTTTCTAGATTTTTTCAACAGAAAAATAGATAACATTAGATACAAAATGAGTTCCTTGTAATCAGCTATTCTGTGAAATCGGTAGTTCAATATTCAAACGTTGAATCCCAGTTAGTCTTTGTTCTTACAAATTTTGAAACATTGTCTAAGCTGATGTTGGCGTCCAAACCAACTACCTGCCTCCTCGACCCCCTACCAGCTAAACTTTTTAAAGATCTCTGGTCGTCTCTGGGACCTATGCTGAATATCTGAGTCACTTATGACTGGCACTGTCCCCACTAACTTTAAAACGGCTGCGGTTCAATTGAGGCAGATGACCACCCACCTAGGGCCTGGTTCTGGTTGAGGTTTCTGCCTTGAGTTTTTCCTTGCCACTGTTTGGGTCTGTAAATAATATTATAGAGAGTACAGTCTAGACCTGCTCTATATGAAAAGTGCCCTAAGATAACTTAAATAAATATAATTGAATGGAATATAATTGAATTGGTCATACCTCTACTTAAGAAACCACACCATGATCCAGGCTCTCTAAATAACTATTGACAAGTCTCTAACCTTCCATTCTTTTCAAAAGTACTAGAAAGAGTTGTGTCTCAGCAACTTTCAGCCCACATATTTAACAGTTATCGTTTTGAACCTTTTCAATCTACTTTCAAGGCCTGTCACTCCACTGAAACTACACTTACTAAAGTGGTAAATGATCTTCTGCTTACTATGGATTTGGATTCCACCTCAGTGCTTCTATTACTGGATCTCAGAGTGGCTTTTGATACCATAGATGATCATTGTATACTCTTAGACTGACCAGAAAATCAGATCATTATCAAATTATTAAATTAGAGGCCTGCTTGTCTGCTGTGAAAAGCTGGATGTCACATAATTTCCTACTCCTAAATCCTATTAAACTGAGATGCTGGTCGTTGGCCCAGCTCGACATAGACACCAGTTTAATCAAGTAAAAGTAACTACTGACAACTGTGATTTCTCAAAGTTTAACAGCAAAGAATCTTGGTGGTACGTTTGATCCTACTCTCTCTTTTGATCAGCATATTAAAACAATCACCAAGACCTCCTTTTTCCACCTAAAATTAGGTATTATCTGTCCTCGAATGATGCAGAAACCCTAATTCACGCCTTTGTTTCATTCAAATTATTGTAACGTTTTGTTGTCAGGTCTGCTGCGTGCCAGTAGTAAAAGTCTTCAATTGGTTCAGAATGCTGCAGCTAGAATCTTATCACACCAATCTTAGCTTCCCTTCATTGGCTCCCCATCCATGTCAGATCAGACTTAGGGTGCTTCTGATGACTTTCAAAATTGTAAATACCTGTCTGATCTCATTCAACCTTATATCCCATCCTGGGCTCGCTTCAGCACCGGAGTAGCCAACAGGCACAAGTCACTCTGTTTCCATCACAGTTTTGTAGTTCAGTAACTTTGAGACAAGACGCAGTTTGTAAAAGTTTACAGCCTGTCATGTTGTTATTTTGCGTTGCTGTGTACAATGACGCAGATTTTAAAAAAGTGCAGTGATTCGACTGACAAAATTAGTTGGATCTCGGGGCCTTCTCGACTGATGATTCAAACCATTGATGTTTACATTTAGGGGGCATTGTTAAAAAAAATTCTGATTACAGTTCTATTATCACAAAATTTTCCCTCTAATTGTTTAAGGGAGGGGGGTCTGCAGCCCAGCAAAAGACCACCAATTCTATTCAGAATGTCTAGGGAAATATCAGATAATGAAGAGGGCACAGCTCAATGTCTCCGTGGTAAAAAGACAATAAACATCATTTTCAATAATCACTTCCAACACAGTCAAACCCACAGTCAGTGTGGTCAATCAGATAACATTATAATAACAACTCGCACGGCGTATTGGTAAGCTGGCAGTAAACATGCTAGCAGATTAGCTCTCTAGCAGTAGTGCTAGCTTAGCTACCACAGAGATTCTTCCATTGTGAAACATTAAATAAGCAACCATGGAGTGTCAGAATGATGCAGAGAACTTAGGTAACTGTCACTGATATACTGTATATCTGTTGTATTTCTGTTGTCAGATGATTGCTGCCTGTGTGAAGGAACTGTGTTTGATGGTCGACAGTCATGTGTCAGCATTTTCCAAAAGCTTGTTTTCCTCATTGGCTCAGCACGATGCATGTGTTTCAAATTGTTTCTGGAGAGAGCTTCTAGAAAAGCTGGCTTCAGGGCAGGAAAATTCTAGCTTAGTCTTTGATTAAAGAGCAAAAAGGAGGGGCATCTGGTGGTCTAGCGCTTAAAACCACATACTGTGATGTCCCTGGTTCAATTCCAGTGAGGGACCTTTGTTGCATGGTCCTCTCTCTCACCATTTTTTTTGTCTCTATCTCCATTGTGACTTTGTGAAATTCTGTACTATTTTCACCTCCCAGGCTGAAGCTGCATCGTCTCCTGTGGCTCCTGTGCCCCCGTCCTCCAGCAACGTTCTCGGCTCCTCTGATGGTCCCTACCAGTTCCAGATCGACGGAGCGAAAAACTCCACCAACTTCCTGTAGGGACGCTGACTCCTGAAACAGCTCCCTCCCAGTCCTTCCTCACTTTGATGCTACAGTGCCCCTCTGTGACCATTTTGCATTCCTCTCTCAAAGCATTCAAATCAGGGATGCACAATGGCGCAGGTGAAAACAATGAACCGCATTTGGACAGTAGATTCTATTCTTTCCTTGCCTTGATCAGCATTTAATCCCCTATCTGACTGACAACAACGTGTTATCAACCGAATGAGCAATTATCTCTGGTATAAAATCTACTGGATCAGCCAGCTGTGTTTTTGCAGTCAGCGTGCAGGAGTCAGTTATAAGGGGATCAAAGAAAGGAGGTGTTTTCTTGTGTTAGCATGTGGAACAGAAATGTAATATCAACATCTGATGAGGAAATCTTAAAAACAGGGCTGGGTTCAGTTTACCAAAAGTTTAAGAGCATAATTGTGGTTTCTATCTACATTCTTTTCTGATTATAGCCCTGTTTGTGTCTTTTTCTTTGATTCCTTTTTTTAAATGTTTGATTAGTGAGAGCTGACTTCTGATGTAATGTGCCAGGAAAACCAAGGAATCAAGAAAATAACTTTAGATTTACCCAAAAATCAGAGTCCTGGAGCAACAAAAGGAAACAAACCAGAGCGCAGTGTAAACGACTGAAAATCACTCAATAGTAACAGCTGACAGACATTTTTTTTCTCCTGTTGTCTTCATAAATTCCTGAACTCGAGTTATACAGCTTTGCGATACATGTGGATATTTATCTGAAACTCTTTCAACTTGAGTTAACTCAGTCTGAACACACCTTCGGGGCCTGGTCTCACCAGAAAGTGGTCTTTGAAATTATAGGCACTAACAGAAACAAACTCAACACGAAGAACACACAGTAACACCATTTACTCAATACTGTATCATGACTAGAGTTCTGCTACCCACAATCCCGGGTCCTTGCTGTCATGTTGCTTAATGTTGGGTTTGCTTATTAGTAAGAACTGTCTTTATAGTCAATGCTTTGAATTGCTGGTGAGCTTCTTGTTATCTCCATTGAACTGGGAAAGGCCTCTACATCCTGGAAACATTATGACCTTGTTGTGACAACAGCTAAAAAAACCACACTGGCCACATGCAGTGTAGAGATTGCTCTTCTGACATACTGTACGATAGCACCTCGAACATGTTTATCGCTCATAGCCAGTCATAGACAAAGTTGTCAAGCTACAGTGAAATAGCAATGGGGCCCAGGGGCAAAAATGAGCTGAGGGCCCCTGCCGACCACTCTCTGTGCTATACTGTCCACAAGTACAATGCACACCTTCAAATACACTGACATCTTAGGGTGTTTCCACACCTAACTTGTTTGGTTTAGTTAAAACAAACCCTGGTGTGTTTGCCTGGTTAGTTTGGGCAGGTGTGAACACAGTAATCGCACTCGGGTGTGGACCAAAACAAACATACCGAGACCCTTTAGAGGAGGTGGTCTCAGTCTGGTTCCAGACAAACTCTGGAGCGGTTCGTTTGTGGTGGGAACTTGATCAGACCTCGATCCGAGCCAACTACCAGGTGTACTCTGCAAGTTTGAGCTAATGGCTCTTGTAGCCAGGTGTGCTTTGCATTCTGGGATGCGGCAGAGCCCGCTAACTGTTTCTAGTAGCAGCAGCTAGCTGGAGAACGACCCAGCAATGTTTCTCTCAGAAATATGCACTAGTTCACAACACAAGACCTTCTTCCGCCCCAGACACATCTGACCAATAAGAGGAGTGAAGTCCTCACATGGTTTGTAGTGATGCATTTTAGTTTGCTTGGATTTTTCTCTGTTTGAACAGAAACCAAGTTTTCAAACTCATCAACTGATTCGGACCACAGCAAACCAACTATAGGTGTGAAAATGCCCTTAATAACATTTTGCCTGGAACCCGCAGACAACAACCAGTGTTCCTATGCTGGAATAGGCTACTACTAGGCCCCGGCTTGCTGTCCAGTTGCCTTTGACTTAGTGTCTCTAGATATACCTTGACCTGGATGACTGAGAATCTTCACAGACACAAATGTCTAAAACTTTATTATACAACCCTATTTTGTCACCTCTACAAGTACAGGCCCCAGATAACACAGGACCCACCTTAAGGTCCTTAGTATGTCAGGTGATGTTGTGCTTCAGTGGTGCATATTCGCAAATAATATGTCACAATCCAACAGACAAATAGTGAACCTTCAGCTTTTCGTGCCCCTGAGGTTTTCCTCTTTGCCCAGTTTGTAATCCCCTGGGTCATGAGTCATTTGAGTCAGGTCTCAAATTTGGCAGTACCAGTTGGGTTCAGCTGGGTCGGATCCTAAAGAGTCAGTTACGGCCCGGGTATCAGCAGAACTCTAATCATGACAGATTTTGTTATGAGAAGAGCTGTATGAAACAGAAATTGCTAAAACAATAGCTACCTCATTTTTAGATTCAATGCCTCTTCATAGGTCAACACTGTCGAGACAGTTTGTATTGGTCGATTGTTATGAATTTGTGTGTCAAAGTCAAATTGAACTCGCCACAAACCCCCTGAATCCTCTGATGGTGATAATTCCATCCAAATGAACTGGATTGGGTGGGAAGTCTGACTGTCATAAATGCTAACAACTAAACCGTGAGAATGCCACCAGAACAACCACGCTGACTGCCTTTCAGGGTGGCCTCAAGCCTCCTTACTATTACAGCAAAAAACATATCACTCATTGTCCTTTCAGAGCCTTTGATGCCTGTGTACAAGCCATATATCACAATCACAGTCAAGCAGGTAGCAGAAAGCAGGAACTAGCAGCATTCACATAGAGCAAACCAGTGTGTCAGACAGTGTAGCAACTTCATGTTTGTCAGTTATTACCCTGGATTGGCTGTCATGGGAATGTAGTTTTGTGGTAATAAATATTAACTTCTGTCATAAACATACAGGAATACACACAAATGATAAATTCTAGATTAAGTTCCACCACACCAACACCTTTTTGAGCTGTGGTGCTTTTTTATTCTTTGTTAGCAATTGTTATCATGTGTGAATTGATTTGCTCAACTGGACGATGCAGCTGTATGCATAAAATTGTGTTCCTGTGTCCCTCCTGATATCTAGGATGGAGGTCAGAAACCGTCCTTCTTATCTAGGACATTCACCTTAAAACCACAGGCAAAAACAGGCATTCATTGAACTGTAAATAGCATCACAAATGCCTTTCTCTGCCAAAGTCTGGTTTTATTTACAATAACTGAGGTGAGTAAATACAGTGAACCTTAATACTGCCATCTCGACAGGGTATGCAGACCAGATGTTGTAGACCTATCACTATTTCATTGTCTTAGTTTGGCTGGATTCAGTTGATGTCCAGCATATGGTGTCTAAACTGGATTTTTGGAGTCACACCTTAAACTGGGACAAACAAGTTCTGGACTGCTCTCTTGTCAGCAGTTCACATAAAAACAGAACACAGTGAGTGCCTTTCCATCTCTCAATGTGAAGGTGACTTTGGTTTCTTTTCTCCTCGATCTTTGTGTCTTTGGGTAGATTGTCACATAAACAACAAAAGAGGATCTGTGTTTTTTTACCTTTGTGTCCTAGATCTGATGTTCCTTACATGTACCAATGGTGAGATGAACTGTGGTTCACACTAGGTTGAATATGTGATTTGTATTGTTTTTGTGTAAATATAACCAATGATATTCACTAATTGTAGTTGTAGTTGATGGTTATGGTTGTTGATGGAGTTGGAGATACCGTCTAATTGCCTCAATTTTTGTGGTATTTTGGTCTCTCCAGTTCCACATCCACCTCTGGATTGTACGGCAATAAACTGACATTGGTTTCCTACCTCTCATTTTATACTTCTTCATACCGTACATGTATGTGCAACTCTGTGTCAATGAAACTACGCATGAATAAAGTGAAATTCTGGAGTTCCTTTCATTTTCAACTTAGTGCTGAAGTTGGCTTCTCAAGAAATTCTTGAGCTCTTTTTTACGCTGTCAGTTTTTTTTTCAGTGTTAGTGGTTTTTAGTTTCAACTTTCTGTCACCGTTTTGGTGTGGAAAGGAGGGGTTTGAGGGGAGGGGGCAAGGAAAGTGTGATTTACATATAATCTGCATACTAAGGAGAGGACGTCACTCTTCTTGAACCAGCCGTCCTCTCGTCTGCTCTGCCTCTGGCATCCCGAACCAAAATGTCTTACAGGATTTTCATCTTTTCCAATAGAATGCTTTAGGATCCCCATACATGTATAAAAATCCTATAGGAATACGTTTTGGTTCTTTTAGGATTTTCACAGTCCTATTGGAAATCTGTTTTATTTCTATTGGGTCCAATAAAATCCCTTAGGATTCCTATACATTTCTAGAAATCCTATAAGACTCATAGTATATCCCCTTTATAAGAAAAAAAAAGTTTGGTTCTTGTAGGATTTTAGAATCTTACACATATTTTAAACATCTTAGAAGACTTGTATCCATTTTTACAAGAATTACCAATAGGACTCTATTCCCTATTTAAAATCTAACTTGGCTATGATGGATTCTTGGAAAATCACGCTAAGGTATGGGACACCACTGCACTACAAATAGTTGTTGAAAATGTTATGCATGCCCCAGCAGTTTCAGCATCATATTCTGTGATTGGCTCCTCATGTTTTCTGTTAGCCAATAAGAAATAATCACTTTAGAGGGATATTCAGTGTAGTGTCCTACAGTGTAGTGCAAGCTCTGGTTGTATATGGCTCCTTGGGCGTTTTGAGTGGCTGGTTTTGTGCGTGAATTCATCACAACTATACTTGGTTCCAGTGATCAGAATTTAAGATTTGAACGAACTGTAAGTGCCTCCTTCATCTTTGGTCAGATGCATGTGGTGGTTGTAAATAACTGTGAACCAAATTTAAGGGATTTTCCTAAAAACTCTGGAATATATTCTATGTCTTTGAGTTGGCCTGGGATTAATCTCTTAAATACTGTATATTCATGTCTATCACTATCATACTGTTCAACAGATTCAGTAAATGTTTGATCCAATGATTATAACAATTTAACGTTCACAATAAAATAAATACATTTGTACAAACAAAAAAAAAATAAAAATAGAAAAAAAAATAATCCACATTTAGAAAGATAAATTCCTCCAATATATATATATATAGCTTTTGTGACAAGTGGGTAGCCACTTACCCAGTGATCTACAGACAGAGGGCGTTGTATGCTATACAGATTGTAAAGCCCCTTGAGACAAATTGTGATTTGTAATACTGGGCTATGTAAATAAAATTGACTTGACTTGAAATATTATATTTTATTTAGTATGACATCAAAACAGCATTTATAGCTGTACACATTCATCTCAGAAAATCCAAAACATACCAGTACCAGTCTTTGGCTTTGTATACCTCTAAAATACCAGTTATTTTACCCCAAAACAGCTTAAACAGATATGCTGAATACAAACTATATCAAAAATACAGTACACACTACAGCAGTATGATTATACGTCCCAGCAGACTATGAACTGCTAATCTCCGAGGTCAAGTCATTAATATGAACTGTAATACTGGTAAATGAGCAACATTTAAACTTTGGACTTACATTTGACAGATTTGAAATGATGGGAGTCCTGTCAGACTTCCTGTCCATCCACAGTGTTTTACAGGGAGTTGTACCGTGTAAAACACCGTGGATGGACCATGCTGTATGGAAGTTAACTATGTTCTCAGAATGGATCCAAAGCATTATGGAATCAAAGCCTTCGTGACTTCAACAAAGCATGTAGCACATCCACTCAGAGCACAGATCTAACCTACCGCTGTATACCAGGTTGAGACTTAAGAAACGGCAGAAAAGTAGTTTTGAGAAATATGCTAATTAGCTTTCTGAGATGAGAAGATTGATATCATGTCCATGCTGAGTACATAGCTGGAGTCAGGCTAGGTTGGCCTAGCTATAGCATAAACACTGGAAACAGGGGGAAACAGCTAGCCAAAAGAAAACACCAGCCAGCACCTCTAAACTCACAAATGAACACTTTGTATCTTGTTAGTTTAATTCATACAGAAACAGTAATGTGAAAACAGTAATTTGTGGTTTTACTAATACCTGTGCTCATCAGCCAGCTCTGGCTGCCCACGCTCTCGCTGGAGATGCTGCACAGAAGTGCTGGGCAGATGGATACACTGCTGTTTGTCAAGAAATAGTTCCAGCAAGTAACTCACCATAAAACCATAACTTGTCATTTCTACATTTTTGTTTATGTACAGGTTAAACAAATAAGATACAATAGCAGAGCCTGGCTAGTTGTTTCCCCCTGCTACCAGGCTATGCTAAGCTAGGCCACCCACATCTGTGTTAAGCACAGATGTGGGTGGCCTAGCTTAGAGTCACTAACTCTCAAAAAGAAAGCAAATACGAGTACTTCCCACAATGTTTCTTTGGAGGACGGTCAGAACATTGGATGTAAAAGCTGTAGTACATTCTGAAGATCAAATGGCCATTTAAAAAAAGACTAACAATTGCGTGGTAACCAGACAAACCTGTGAGCTCAGATCCCAGACAAGACTGACAGCAAAAAACCCCAAAACAGAACATATTTTAAAAAACTAATCATGAGTAATGAATTACTTTTTGAACACATTATAGAAAACATCGGGAATGTAAAAACTTTTCTCCCTTGAAGTTTCAGACAGAGCATCGGTCAGGTAGGAAAGACAGAGAAGACAGGAGACAAACATTTGACTTCTCTCGATCCCTGCTTCATTCCTCCAGCCTCTTCCACTTCTCCATCTCTCTCAGTCGTCTCTCCAGGACCTTCACCTGCTCCTCCAGGTGAGCGGTTTTATCAGCCGCATTAGAGCTCCTCCAAGTCCCGACGCCCAATAGGACGCAGACACACACCAGGACAGCCAATCGGATGGCCATGGTTTCTGTGCCAACGCTGTGGTTGCTCAGGATGAGTCCAAAACAGGCCAAAGCCACACCCACTTTCAGCAGCCACAGAGTCCGCCTCAGAGTGGAGGCAACCAATCGGAAGGTGAGGGAGAGCAGCCAGTAGCCAATGAGAGCCAAGAATACCCATTGGGCAATGAAGATCAGCCCCTCTGGGGTCACTTTGTTGATGGGAAAGCCTACTGGGGAAAACAGGAACACAACGACAACAAGAAAGAGCAAAGAGAACAGTTTAGTAATGTTATACTGCAATATCTCATTTTAATTCATTGAGGATTACAAAGAAATCAAAATTTTATTCAGTATAATTATGACAACCACAAGATTCATGTTCATAGTCAAAAAACAAAAGGAACTTACAGTAAGTAAAGATCTTAATTATTTCAGATGACACAGATTTGGGTCAGCTTTGACTTCTAACTCCTTTCAGACTCAAACCAGACGAGAATGTTTGTCTCAATATGGTCATTATGTCATTCTATGTAAAGATGATCAACAATTATATAAGGCTGCAACTAACAAGGATTTTCATTATCGATCAATAGGGCCATTACTTTCTTGATCAATTGTTTGGTTCATGAAATGTCAGAACATAGGTTAAAAAAAGTCCAAAGTGATCAAAGTGGTCTTTAAAATCATTTTTTTGGCCAAAAAAACTATCAAGGTTCAGGTTCATTTATTATTACATAAGACAGCGAACAACAGCAAATCTTCACGTGTGAGCAGCTGGAACCAGCAAGCTTTGGGCATTTTGCTTGATAAATGATTTAAACAATGAACTGATTATCAACATGGTTGGTGATTTTTTTTCTGTCAATCAACTAATCACTTAAACGCTACAGAATTATAAATAACACAATCTTTGTTCGCTTTTCTTCTTCTGACCAATTCTTTCTTGTTTGTGATCAATCTTTTATTCTTTTGTATCTTAAAATAAATTGTAGCATGGGTCAGACCAATAATGAATCCTCCCAAATACATACTGTCCCATATCGAATAGCTCTCTCTCCTTGTGCAGGGGAGGGAGTAGTAATAACATTAATGCAGACACACACAGTATGCTATTATATATATATCCCCAAGTTATTTAAAGGAAAGAGTCACTTCTCCTGTTCCAACACAAAAGACAGCTCCTTTGTGAGCAGTGCACTTGACCCATGTTTTAAACCTCTGCCCTTTCTGGATGAGACCACTTGTGGCAGGATCTTCAGCAGCCTGACTGAGAATATTCTGGATGACCGTCCCAACAGGTAAGACAAAGAGACACTTTGGCCAGATTGTCAACATTCAATGCTAAAACTCCGGAGGATGTAGTGAACCATCTTAACTCATCCACCTGCTGTTTTGACACCCTGCCAACCACCTTTTTCAAAAATGTTTTCAGTTGCTTGGAAATGGATGTGCTGAAAATTGTGAATGGCTCACTCCTATCAGGCATCTTTCCAAAATCACTGAAAACTGCAGTTGTTAAGCCCCTTCTAAAGAAAGGCAACCTAGATCCTTCAATTTTGAATAATTACAGACCGATCTCTAATCTTCCTTTTACTGGAAAAATTATTGAGAAAGCTGTTTTTATTCANTGGAACCAGACCATTGCTGAAACCGCACAGAAACAATTTGGCCAGATTGTCAACATTCAACGCCATCAGTACTAAAACTCTGGAGGATGTAGTGAACCATCTTAATTCATCCACATGCTGTTTAGACACCCTGCCAACCACCTCTTTCAAAAATGTTTTCAGTTGCTTGCAAATGGATGTGCTGAAAATTGTG
>LKNJ01006010.1:0-20280 GCA_002120245.1 Maccullochella peelii | reverse complement strand
ATTTGAGTGCTGCCTTTGATACAGTGGACCATGAAATACTTCTAAACAGACTGGAAAAGTGGGTGGGCCTATCTGGCACAGTCCTCAGTTGGTTTAGATCATATCTCAAAGACAGAGGCTATGTTGTTGCCATTGGTGATCATAAATCTGAGCGGATCAGAATGACATGTGGAGTCCCTCAGGGTTCGATTCTTGGGCCGCTATTATTCAACCTGTATATGCTCCCTCTTGGTCANTAACTTTTTAAATGTAAATGGCCTTTTGGACAATTTTCAATCTGGCTTCAGGCAACATCACAGCACTGAAACCGCTCTGATAAGTGTTAAATGACACTCGTCTGAATACTGACTCAGGAAAAACATCAGATTTAGTGCTGCTTGATTTGAGTGCAGCCTTTGATACTGTGGACCATGAAATACTTCTAAACAGACTGGAAAAGTGGGTGGGCTTATCTGGCACAGTCCTCAGTTGGTTCAGATCATATCTCGAAGACAGAGGCTATGTTGTTGCCACTGGTGATCATAAATCTGAGCGGATCACCACGACATGTGGAATCAAGGTCAGATTTAAATTGATTAAAAATGTCATGTTTATTTCATTTTAAAATGTGATTGTATTCTATCTTAATTGATTTTATTCTGTTTTTATTGCTCATTGTTTGAATGTCACTCTAATGCTTTTCTTTGCCTCTGTAAAGCACATTGAATTGATCATTTCCTGGACTAAAACCCACAACAGTGTGCAGAGAGGATACGTATCTGAGACTCTCTGAGAGGAAACGCTTTAGTTTTCTCAGGTAGAAGATAATGAAACATCTCCCCACCAACAGTTAAAGGATTATTCCAGTTTACTACTACTTAGGTCTTATTTTTGTAGTTTTGGTCATCATTTGTATCCAGGGGAGGAAATAACGAATTACATGTACTCTCGTTACTGTAACAAAGTCGTTCTTTGTGTACTTGTACTTAAAAGTAATTACTCAGCTTTTATCACAAGTATTGTACTTGGCTATTTAAGTTGCATCTGTTGCAGAGTAAAAACTAAAAGTCACAGAAAAAGTCCTGATAAACTGTGTGAGAATGGAACTAAAGAAAGGAGCCACATCAGCAGCAGAGAAGAAGCTGCTGGTGTGTCTGCGGCTGCAGGAGAGCAGAGCTGTGTTCACAGGATCTCAATAATTAATTTGGTGGGTACAATTCAAATATTATTATTACTGATACCAATGATGGAAAAAAGTAGACAATAAGACCCAAGTTGTATGAAACTGGAATGAGACTGAAGGTTGCACTGCCCTGTTGATAGAAGCAACTGGACTCATCAGCAGCAGCAGCAGCATTGCAGGGACTGATGAGGCTGGTCTGTCTCTATGATGGACAGTACAGTTTTTGGTGTGTGATGTTCACCTTGGATTCCAGCAGCCCGCAGGAAGTGTGAGACGTACTGTAGGAGCACGTTCAGACCCCCGGCCACACTTTCCGCCACAAGACCCAGAACCTGAGAGAAAGCCTGGAAGGGGGGTGGGGGTGGGGGTCATTCATGGTTAGATAACGAAGGGTTAAGTCAGGAGACATGGTTAAGACAATGGGATCTGCCTGCAAAGGTGAAAAGAATCGAACCAAGGAAGTAACCCTATGTTGCTCAGGTTTCACTTTCCTTTGACACACCTTATATCAGACAACGTGACAGAGGTCAACTTTCCCCTCATGTGAACTATATGACCAAGTTAGGCAATAAAGCTCAAAGCCACATGACAAAACGTATGTCTAAACAATAATTTAAGCTGTTTTATCGAGTTGCATTTTAGCGAAATGCTCTGAGTGGTTCTATGTTCCCTCTGGTTCGCAGGGTGTATGTCTGGGGCTTTTATTGTGAAAGGTAAGGAAAGGTGTGGTTCTGTTAAGCGCTTCCTTTATCAATGTAGGATTCCCGAAAAAAAAAGTTTTGCCACTTTGGTTCAGACTACAGAGCCTCCGTATTGTTCTTTTATGATCCTCATAAACACAGGCGCACTCATAACCCTCGGCTACAGTGGTATGACAGTTTCTTTTACAGCACACACACTTATACCGAGCTAAACTCAGTCTTCCCGGACTGTCACGTGACGTGGGTAAATAGAGCGCGTTGGTGTTGCCTTTTTATCAGCCGCCTTTGTTGTTAAGTTAGCATAAATTACATAGAATATTTCGGTTCCCTTGTCAGACCTTAAATATATGCAAACGCATATTTTGCATATTTGCCCTCTTCAGTAAGCCACACAATGTCGCACTCTTCTTACTGACGTTAAAGTTTGTTTTTTTTTGTTTTTTTTTTTTATATCTTTGTGTGTTATTTCTATCTCTCACCTTCTGTACCGACAGCACCGTCTGCTCCCCTGCCAGCCTGCCCATGTAGGCCCTTCCCTCCCCGGCCAGGTCAGCCAGGGCTGTCCGGATCTCCTGGATCATTCCGGACCGACTCTCGAACACTTTCTCCCCCGAAACAAACGGAAACAAGGCGCTAAGCACACACAGTCCGCTGAAGGCACTTGGGTTTGAATGAGAAAACATGCTGAAAGTGGCTATGTTAATGGCAACTTATAATTAAAGGACACCTGTGAGCTGTAAAAAGTTACATCTACAGGTAAGCCGTGGCGGGAGGCTTCAGGATGTGGAAAAACTTAGTAGTAAGCATGAAAAGATGTCTGCCACCCACTGGGCTGAGTGTGCAACAAGTTTCCATGACGGCTTCGCTTTCCTTCCCTCAGTAAAGTCTTTCTATACCCTACAGTCTAGCTTTTGTTCTTACAGACAGCTAGAAAGGGCTCTGTCTGATATTAATAAACATTACATGGACTGGCAGCTGTCAGATCAAGAATCAGTTACATTTTTCTGCTGACGAGCCTTTTCAGCAGCATCTAGTGCTGCGTTCAAGTACCGGTGGGAAAGTCCGTCCTCCGGTCACTGAATTGGTCACATTTACGTGCCATGTTGTAAAAACGTTAACAGAGGATGAACTACAAACTAATCACTACATTCTAATCACTGTCAGGCACCATGGACACAAGCACAGAGCCGTACAGACCATCGACTGTGAAGTGACTTTACTAGACTCTATTCTAGAAAGGAATCTGACTGAAGTGAAGTAATCTCTGTATTGGAGAGTTGTACAGTAGTAGACAGCCCACTTCCAGATGCTGGAAGCCCAGCATCTGGGTCTTGCATTCATTACATTCATTTGGCAGTCTCTTTTGTCCAAAGCAACTTACATTTTTCCTCCACACACACACAACAGCTGGGAACAGTTTGGAGTTCAGTGTGTGTTGCTCAAGGACATGTAGACAAGTAGGGGATCTGGTAGATCTTTCTTTCCAAGTTGTTCTTTAAGAAGAGCTGTGTTCAGTCTTATTCATTCAATCATCAGGTCACTGATTTGTATTGACTATATGACACTCGGTCATTTCACATGTATCAGCCTGTAGGAGCCAATTCCTTACTTTGTATTTATTCCTATTTCTTAATTTATAGTATAATCAGATGTAGCTGGAGAGACTTAGATTGCTTTGTCAGTCAGCCAGTGTGGTTAACAAATGAATCTGTTCACTCCTAACACTGCCGCATAATCTTTGCCTGTCACTGGTCCTGCCCAAACTGGCCTGATAAGCTTCCTGTGTTTAGTGTTCCCTCGATCTAGAGGCACAGTGCCACACTGCAGCATCAATGTGAAGACGGAGAACAGATGGGAGAGTCTGGATTCAGAATTCAGACACACGTTTTGACTCTGTTCAGTACATAGCATCCATTGTTTGCCTGCAAAGACTGTGGTGACAAAGGACAGTGAAATATCTGTGACACAGAAAATGACAGGTAAACTAGTTATGTTCTACTGGATGAACAGTCACAGTTCAGGGTCTGTTGGGTTGGGTACTATTGCAGCACACTGCATGCACTGATTGTTCAGTGTGTCAGTGTGTGTTTTAAGCTTGGTCTTGTTTTTAATCATCCTAGCAGAGTAGCCCCAGGGGATGAATCCTACTGACTTTGGTGATCCTCTGACTTTTCCTCTAGCTCCACCATGAGGTTTACATCTGACCAACTATTGGTTCAGACGTTCATGTTCCCCTCAGGATGAACTGTAATAACTTTGGTGATCCTCTGACTTCTCATCTAGCGCCATCATCAGGTCAACATGTTAATGTGTCCAACACTTTGGTTTATGACCAAATACCTGCAGAACTAATGACATTCCCATATACTTTTACTTAAGTAAAAATTTCAATGCAGGACTTTTACTGTATCAGAGTATGGTATTGCTTAAGTAAAGGATCCTATTAGTGATAGTTCCTTCACCTCTGTGCTAGGTAGGTGGGTACCAATAATGTTCTGGGAGGTTTTAATCACCCTCTGCAGAGCCCTCCTGTTCTGGGCTGTGCACGTCCCATGCCCGTTTGCAATCAGGATGCTTTCTATTGCTCCTCTGTAAAAGTTAACATGAACTTGGCACAGGAATTTTGCCTTCTTAAGTTTCCTTAAGAAATACAACATGTGAAGTCTTTAGGGGTGCTGGTAGGTGGATTTTGTTACCTATGGACAGAGCCAGCTAGCTGCTTCCGTCTGCTTCCAGTCTTTGTGCTAAGCTAAGCTAACCGGCTGCTTCATATGTACTGTTCAGATATGAGAGTTGTATCAACCAGTGAAAGAGATCATGGATAATAATGTAACTTTAATCTCTCATGGTGAGAACAGTAAAAGAGATGCCAGAGGTCGGGGGTGGGTGGGGGCGGTGGGGGGGCAAGTGAACCCTGACATCTGAGGGTTCACTTTGTTGTACATGTGAAAGGAGGTTTTAAAAATGATCCAGTAGGGGGCAACATTGGCCAATCAGGTACAGAACTTGTCTGTTGCAGTGGGACTCTCACCATGTGCATTGTCCATGTTCATGCCCCTCAGTTATTGATCCTTCTTAGAAATGAGTTCAGATTGATGAATAATCAGTATGATTACCATAAAAAGAAAGAACAGCATTCCAGAGACGACTGATAGTCTGGAGTTTCAGTCAGTTACAGATAAAAGACTAAAAACAGGGATTGGTGGGATGTTCAAGGTTCAAGGTTAATTTATTTGTCATTTTACAACACAGGGTTGCACAATGAAATGAAACTTGTAGCCCCCTTCATGCTACACACACAGGACATATATACAAATATTTCAAATTAGAACAGAATAAAAATAAAAACAATATATAGTGTTCTTATAATAATAATAACAAAACAATATAAAACACCAAAGAACAGAATGCATTATCCAACACTAAGCTCCTCTTGATGGGATGGGATGTTTCTGGTTGGTCAATAATTCAGTCACTCACACACGGAACTTTCTCATTGGTAAGCTGTTGGGTTCGTGTGTCATTACGTTGTTGCTAAGTGGAACACCTGTCTGCCGAAACCTTCCCCTACTTTTTTGGCATCGGGGCGATTCCCTGTATCGATACTCTCATCCTCTTTCTCACAAAAACATCCCTGGTTATGTACGTCTCCTAGCATCTTCAGGGCAGTGTGACCTTTCACTTTTTAATGTTCGTGTGCTCGACTATACTTGCTTTCTGACCAGCAGTGCTTCATATTTTCTTATGATTAAACTTAACACCCATAGGTTATGCAAGCAATATGTTTGCTTTGATTAAAATAAACACATCTAGATTATGAATTGATTATTCAAATAACGCAATGTCCTTAAACAGTGTGCCTACCAATCCAAACTGTCTGGGGTCTGCTTGTGAGAAAGTCCAATCTCCAGTTGCAGAGTGTAGTACTCACGCCCAGAGTGCTAATTTGCCAATTAGTTTCATGGGAGAGATTGTGTTGAATGCTGAACTGAACAAACAGCATTCTGATGTAGGTGTTATTTTCAAGAAGTGTGAGGGCAGTGGAGATGGCATCCTCTGTGGATCTGTTTAGACACTGCAGACCTTTTTGGTACAGGGACAATGGTGGCTGTCTTGAAGGTGGGAACACTCTCCTGTGATAGTGATATGTTAAAAATGTCAGTAATGACATAAACTAGCTGGTTGCCACATGTTCTTAGTACACTGCCAGGGGTGTTATCTGGCCCAGCAGCTTTACTCACATTCACTCTCAGCAGGGTTCTTCTCTCGTTAAGAGTGATCCTCTGGAGGCGGAGTAGTCTTGACAGCTGACTTTTTGTTGAGGAGATCAAAGTGAGCATAAAAGGTGTGACATGATGGGGGCGCTCCTGCTTTTGTAGCCTGTGATGGTCTGGATCGCTTGCCACATATCTTTGGTGTTGTTTGTGTTGGGGTCTCTCCAGTCTGATTCCTCCTCTCTATGCTGGCTGTGAAGTGATCCCTATCTAACACGACTACACAATAAGAAATCCACAGTAAGAAATTCTAAAGTTCAGCTGAAGTTAATATGAAAATTTAGCCATCTGAGTAAACAAATCAAGTGCATATCTTCCCAAAGTTACAGCCTGTTTAGAACAAAGTTCCCTGTGTGTGTTTCTCTGGACAGACTCTTATTAGCTTAGTTGCAGCAATGTTTGCATTTTACTCATCAGTGTGTTACTGACTAATCAAACAAAGGAGTACACACACACACACACACACACACACAGACTGTGTCAGTTTATACATTCTAAGTCTAATGAGACTTTAAGGTTTGAAAAACATGGACTGTAGATATAGAGATTGTGTAAACATCCCTGCCTATGATGACATGTATCCCAGCAGTTCCACTGAGAATGTGACGAGACACAGCTGCAGCTCTGGCACATAGCCTCAGACTGTAGCTCTGTGGTCAGACCTGACACTCTCCCTGTTAGAGCCGAAATGGATTTTTGGTTATTGTGGTTATGTAAATATGTAAATGTAATTTAATTTAGTTTTATTGTTTGCATGCAAACACATTACATGGGTCAAATTATTTAATTATCGTTTATTTTGTTACATTTTTAATTGAATGGTATAACAGCGAGGATAGATATTTTCTATCATCTATTTTCTTTCAATACATGTTTTTCTTTTGGACAAACGCTCTGGAGTTATAACAATGGTTTGGATCACGCGAGTGGGAAACAGTCCTATGCAGCCACCACTGGAATCTAAATTCTACATTGTCAAAAAACTTCATCAATCAATCAATCTGAAGCAATATATGAACATTGATTTCTTTAGTTCTAAGGGACTGAGTTTTGTTTCTAAAAGAACATCAGATCAGATGATGGAAAAGCACCATGTGCCTCTGCATTATACCTCAGAGGCTGTTGCTATACATGGCAGAGCTTGATAGTCCATCAAACCTGAAAATGATCATGTTAAAGCTTCCCTATAAGCTTCATGAAAGATTCAGAACCACCGCCTGTGACATCTTGGAGACAACAGGATACAGGGCTAGATTCCGGGACCTAGTGGAGTTGTGGGAGAGGCAGGCTAAAATACTTTTAGATCCCCTTTTTGGTGACATCCAGGATACCATGTCTGAAAAGAGGCTTTTGAAACCCAAATTCGCAGACCTCAAACAGCAATCAAAGAGCAGTAGAAGCAGCTTTGCAACTGCAGTGGCTGTAGTATCTGATACTGACAATATCATAAAAGCTTCACAAAAGACAATAGCTCTGTAATGAAAAACCCAAAACAATGATCCTGGTTCCTCATACATATTATGCCCTCCAGCCTGCAACCAGTGACCAGTGCACTGGTAACAATGAATAATCTAATCAGTGGGCAGAGTGAGGCTGGTGAGACAGATTGCATTCTTCCTATTGTTTCTGTTCTGGTCAAATTGAAGAAGGCAATAAAACAATTATAACATATGTTTTCCTCGACCAAGGCAGTGCAACTTTTTGACCCTGATGACAGAGTTAAAGGTGTCTGGAAAGAGAACTGGAAGGAGTACTGGCATTCTGCTGCGAACGTTGGGACAACTAAGGCAAGGTTGGTTCCAATAGCATCTCTGGTATAGAGATCAGGGGCCTGTATGAGAACGTATTCATAGACCCTCCTCATATCTTCAGCCAAAAAGAAATCACAGTCAGTACTGAGAACATTCCACTGCAAGGTGATGGCCGTATTTAAAGGATGTCCACATCCCTCAAATCGAAAGGAGTCGGTTTACTGATTGGAACCAATGTCCCCATGTCAAGGAGACGGGCCGTCTGCAGTTAAAACCTTTTTAGGTTGGACTGTTAACGGACCCCTGAAGGGAGGAGGTACCAACAAACAAAATGGACCACCCCATTTCATGTCCAACAGGATTGCTGTTGCTGCTGGATGTAATCATACAGCTGCAACTTAAGTATGACTTTCCTGAAAAACACTATGAGGATCAAAAGGAAATGCCCATTGAGTATCAACAGTTTATGGACCATGTCATTATTTTCTGACGCAAGTGAGACTGGATATGGCACAGTTTCATATCTATAGTTGAAGAACAGTGCCAATTATATCCACAGTGCTTTTGTCTTGGGGGAAGCTAGAGTGGCTCAGATTAAACCATTACCAATCCCAAGTATGAAGCATACTGCCACTCTGGTTGCTGTCTGCATCAACAAGATGCTTAGAGTTTCCACTTGGAGACTGACAGCACAACGGTGTTGCAATACATCCATAAATGAACTGCATATTTGTCACCAATAGGGTCACTGCCATTAGAGAAGGTTCTGGCGTCTTGCAATGAAGATGTGTAAGCTTGACACTAAATCCGGCAGATCAGCCATCAAGAGGTGTTTCAGTAAGTGACATCCTGAACAGCATCAACTGGATTTCTGGGCCGTCAAAAACAGAATGGCCTAAAATGCCAGATGAAATCTGGATGCTGGATCCTGCAATAAAAGCAGGTGCATTAGTTGCAGTTGTGACTGGTACAGAAGACCCAATTGACCAGCTATTGACTCGTTACTCTACCTGGCATAAGAGAGCAGCAGCTTGGATTCTCAAGGTTAAGGAACTACTCAAACAGCTAGTCCACAAATATAAGATGCCAAGATGTGGTCTAGACTCTGTGCTCTATGTCTGTTCTTAAGCAAGCACATCATGTGAAGGAAGTGAAAATAAAACTGTCCAGGAGCCCTCACACTTCCTCTTCACTGGCTACAGATGACCTTGACCAAGCAGAGGAATAGATTGTTCTTCTATGCCAAAGGAAAAGTTTTCTGGAGGAATGGATTAGTAAAAAGAACGAGCCACCTATACAAACTGTATACAAACAGTATTCAGCATGGTGTATTAACCCTTACTTACACTTACATACTGTTCATATTCTACACCTTCACAGTATGGTCCGGGTCAATTTTGCCCAAGAATCCCCTCATGACAAGTGTCTATAACAAATCTTTAACCTTAGATCTATTTAGAATGTATAATAATATTTATTTAGCCTATCTGGCGTTAATAAATGAATGATTAATCCTTAATTAATGTTTCAGAGAGCAAGGAGAGTGCATTTTTTAGGTTTTACACTCCTTTATGGAGAAAAAACATGTTCTATCACTCAATTTCATGTCCTGTTTTTCCTAATACATAAAAATATATTTATTAATATATTTTATTGAAACTGAAAATGGCAAGAACATTCTGGAACTGTGGGGGTTTATTATATGACCAACAGGTGCCTGTCTCGGTGAGAACCTGGGCAAATGTGGTGGGAACGCAGGCAGTTCTCGTGACATTGTCACGGTCCCTCTTGAACTCACTTGTCACTACAGTCCCATAAAAAATATACACAGGCATGGCATGTACAGTTTCAAGATTCCCCAAAACCACCATTTTCTTTGATTTGACCCACACTGGTGGATGTAAAATCCATTTCATTGGATACAGGTCAAATTTGACCCAGAACAGCCTCAATGTACAAAAATTTGTAGCACCTCTACAAAAGGAAAAGTCATAAAATTTCAGGCTGAAATAATGCCATTTAGGGTGTTTTTACTGCTGTTAAATGTCAAAACGGGTCAAATTTGACCTGAACAGTATGTAAGGGTTAAGAATTGGTGGACTAAATCAGCTTGGCAGCAGTGAAAAATCCGGCTATTCTGCCTAAAAGTCATCATGTGACATGACTGTGACACAACTTACCCTCAGGCACATACACGAGGAGGTTGGCCACAGAGGCAGACATCATCACCAAATGCACTGTTTGTAAGAGACAAAGTGCCATTCGAGGTTTCCAAAAGATGGCAGACCTACCCCAAGATCTGTTGCTTCCTGATTAAACAGCAAACCCTTGATGATGAAGGATTACAAAATGTACAATGCGAAGTAGAGGCTATCATTACAAGGGTATCAAATGACCCTAATGACCTCCTTCAATTAAAAACTCTACCCACTACTCTTTCTAAAGAGGAAGACAGCTACGCCCGCAGAAGGTGTAATATATGGCTGATTTATTATGGAAGCTGTGGATGAAAGAATATCTTTCAGACCTCCAAGAAAGACAGAAATTGGCCCTTGGACAAAGAAATTTCCAGCCAGGGGACATTGTTCAGATGACTGTACCAAGGAACTCTTGGATTATGGGTTGTGTCTTGAGTACAAGGTCTGATACGGTACAGTTACAGGTGAAAATCAAAACAAGCACCAGCACATTGGACAGGCCAATAACAAAGGTATGCCTGCTCTTAGAGGCCAGCTGAGTAATTGAAATGGACATTCGGTATGGGCCAATGGTAAAGAAGGGCCCCAATGAATGTCTCCACACACACACACAAATGTGATTTAATCTAATTTAATTGCTTGCATGCAAAGACATTACATGGGTCGAATGATTTAAATATGGTTTATTTTGTTACATTTTTAATTGAATGGTATAGCAGTGTGGGTAGGTATAGCCATATGTTGCGCACCTTTAATACATTTAAAGGATTTTTCATTTGACCAAAATATCTTGTGAATTTTGGAAGTGATAACTATTTTCTTTCAATAAATGTTTTACTTTTGGACTTTCAAATGCTCCAGAGTTATTAGAATTTTTTGAAACAGTCCTACGCAGCCACCACTTGAATCCACAGTTCTACACATCCTAATAGACCGTTTTGGTTACAGTGCTTCATGTGATACTGTTGAGGATAAAACATCTTTTTTTCCCGGCAGGCTGAGGACAATCAACAGAACAGACTACTGAGCCATTTTCATGCACACACCCCAACTTTCTTCTCGCCAAGAGAGAGATACAGAAAGAAAGCTCTGTGGACAGACAGGAAGAGGAGGTCACCAGGGGGACAAGACCAGAACCAGATCCCTCAACAGAGAGATAGAGAGAGAGCAAATGGAAAAATACTACAGCAACAATGAAATGTCTGTACAAAACACTGCCATAGAGCCACGCTGCTAGCATGGCTAGAAATATAGGCAGGGCAGTTGCTGTGTTATCAGTTTATCTGCAGTGTTGTTTGGGAACGGTCTCTTAAACCCAGTCCCTACAAGAATTTGTGATGTTGCAGTCACAAGAATTACAGTAATGCAATGTTTCAGCAGAAATTGGTCAAACTGGAACGATACTTGCACATATCCATTCTCTCAATGCTCTGCATGAAAGAATACATTCCAAAACCAAGTATATCTTTCCTCCACCTCAGCAAGACTGCAAAGGTGTCTGCTTTGTATCTATGCTCAGGCAGTGCTTATTCCCCAACAAGCTCCGCCAAAAATTTGCAATATTTTCCCCACAATCTACTACATCTTTTTGCTAAATAAGTTTAAAGAAATGCTGTCCCCAATTCAAAAATGACTCACCCACAAAGTTCAACTCGGCTCATGTCTATCTGCCATTAACGTTCAATGTAGCAAGGTAAAGTAATTTACACAGAGAAATGACTCACGCACAATGTATTTGACCAAATGTATCTCACTGGACCATGGGTTTAATTCATATATATGTACATATGATTTTATTTTGTATAAAATAAACAAGACTATATCAAAGAGTTAGTACAAAATGGATGGACATATCTTTTTATAACACTGTGTAAACAGTCTAGAAAAATAAAAACAGTGCACATGATAATGTATACTCTGTGCCATACACACATCTGTTCCAAAACTTAGAGAGAAAAACAGACAACTGCAACAACACCATGAAAACATTTTAAAATCAAGAAACAGGAGAGAAGTCAGAGGGGGCTGTGTCTGTGTGGGCACATGGAGGGAAGTGTGGCATTGCTAGCGAAGTGAGGCTTCCTCCTCGCAGACAGTATTCTTCTCATTCAAGTCAATATTTAGAAGAGGCACCACAAGCGACAGTCACTGTCTTCAGTCTATGAGGATAAGTCTGCATCAGCTTTGGACAAGTGGACATCCTGTTTTATTCATTCATTTTTACAAATCTGCTCAAATGTTCATGTCGGGGCTGTGAGTGAACCGCCTTTTTCATGGTGAGATTCTGGACTGGATGGAGGTCTGGGCTCTGACTTGGTTAATCCAGGACATCAGCATTGTTAAGCGTGAAAGTTCATTCTTGACCTTGGAAAAATCCCAACTCAAAGTCCACTTACTAGCTTTCTCAGGTGCTTTTAACTGTATCACAACAGTCTTCATCAGTGGATGGGGCTGATACAGCTGAGCTTGCATGTCAGCAGATCCTGAGTAAACTCCATCTGCTGATGAAGACCATGTGATATGGTTGAAAGCAGTGATAAAGCTTGTATGTGAAACCTTGGCATTGTTTTTTCAAATGAATGGTGCTGTTTTGAAGGCACTCCTGTGTCGCTTTGGCTCACTGTCTTTATGGAAAACAGGTCTTCATCAGGTTTTCCTCCAGGATTTCTCTGTATTTAGATGCATTCATTTGACCCTCCCCCCTAATAAGGCGTGCTGCAGAGACGCATCCCCTCAGCATTACGCTGCCTCAACCAGGCTTCACTTTGGGTTTGGGTATTTGGATTAAACATTATACTCTAATATTATTATTATTTTCTATCTCAGCAGACCGTAGAACCTTCTTGCACTTTGTTTTAGAGTCTCCAGACTGCCTTCTGGCCCAGATGTCATGTGAGTTTTTTCAACAGTCGTGACCGGTGAAGCACCCTGGCAATTTGACACAAAGTTTATGTGAGGAAGTTGGCTAACCAGATGTTGGACCTTCCAAATACAGGTCTATTTAACCTAAAACACTTGTCACACCTCGAGTACACACAGGTGATCTCGACGCAGCTTTATGTGGCGATGGTTTAGGCGTGTCATAAAGGAGGAGAATACTTATGCAATCAGTTATTTTGTGTATATGACAGATTCTTCCTGGTCCTGGTTCCAGGTGCACTGTGAGCCTGCAGCCACACAAATGGCCACCACCTCCTGCACACATGGCTGTGCTCTGTGTCCGGTAACACACACACGGTTTGCTAGCATTATCAGGCTACATTGTCACATTTCATGGACATTTCAAGTGTCTTGTGATGGTTTTACCACAGGAGAGAACAATCTCTTTGTCTATTCATGTATGAGAATTTCTTTGTTCTATCTTTCCTCTATCTCCTTTAATGCATTTGTCACTGTGTCACATTTGAACCATTATGCCAGTGTTTGAGAGTTATTATTGCTTCCATTTATTCCTTTCTTCTGTTCTTTTATTACAGCTCTGGTGTTCCTTGAAGTTTTGGATCATTTGTCTGAGGCGCATAATCTAATATTCTGGTCTTGACAGACATTCATAAAAACAATTTGAAAGCAGATGCTCCTCAGCTGGTGACATGTCAGGTAGCACAGTGGATAAGTCATACATACTAGATCTAGAAGTACATAGACAAATTCAATCTGAACAACAGTTGATCCGTCACCTCAGTCACTACTGGTCCAATTATTGATCAGTTCAGGTCGGGGGGTATGAGTGATGTGGGGGTTGATGGACCAGCTTGAGTGAGAGACTGTAAAACAAATAAAACAGAAAGAGAGCATCAGCATTCACGTCAGCACTTTGGACAGCTCCCTCCTCTTAATGCATAATGCTCATAATGATGTACTGCATTCAGTCTTGAAATGTGGACTTTGGAGGAGGCGGTCTCTGAACTGGGACACATCTCCAGTGGCTGACTGATTTGTATTATTAGTCTAGACTAATATTGATGGATATGAGGAATTTCCAAACTGGTAGGTTCGGAAAGAAATGGGGTCTGTAATTTCCTAATCATCTCCTAGAAGTTTCCTGGAAAAAAAATGATGTACTTTGGTACTAATTATAGGGATTTCCTTGAAAGAAAAGCTCCATTTAAATCCAAATAAATATTCATTCATTATTCGTTATTATTGGAGATTACACTGCAGTTAATTGGAATTAATTAATTGGAAGTGGACCAATTGAAAATTGTCTTAATTTTCCCCATATTAGCATATTACATAGTTCAATAACACATGTACTGATCAGCTGTGCATGGGGCTGTAGTAAGAGAGATACTCTGTATACAAAGCTTTGTGTCTTTTTTTGTTATAGCAATGATTGTGTTTGCCTGCTCAAATGTAAAGCTTGGGACAAAGCTGGAGACGAGCTGAAAGCTACAAAGACGGGACAAACCACACCTAAAAAGTGTTTCCACCAACTTGCAAAGATGTTTTAGTCTTTGACCGTCAGGAAGGAGCATACACCTGATGACTGAGTAAATCCACCAGACAACACACCGAACACCTGGTCAGTAACCACTGGAGCTCTGGAGGTAGACGACCCCGTATATCCCACGAGAAGGCCAACTGTCACGTGATCAAACATGGACTGACTGATCTTTATTGGATTTTGTGAAGTTTACACTCCCCAACCCCAGCCAAACTTGTTGCCCGAAATAGTGTTACGTTAGCCAAACACATTAGTTAGCCATCATCCTAAAAGCATTTCCTCTTGTAAAAGTGATTTTTTTTCTCATCTGAGCCCAAGTGGCCCAAGTGGGCTCAGATGGATGCAGACTAGAAATGAGAAGCTGCTTTTGTCTGCTTTAGTCTGAAACCAACAAGTAAGTTTGCCACCGTTACAGCGTTGCTAAGTGGGAGGATTTTGGATTTTGGACGGCCAAGTCCCATTAATTTTTCCCATAGACAGAGACTACGTTACTCACAGTTGGAGCACTTTTGCTGCTTGGATGGGCAATAATTAAAAGTTGTGACCATAACATAAACCTATAGGAGTGTTACAGATTGTGTTTCTATGTTCAGTAACACTGAGGAAAAAAAATGAAATGGGAATAGGCCCCTGGAAGTTCCATTCATTTTTCCAATAGTCAATGTTATGTGACTCACAGACAGGCACAGCGCTACAGCGGGGCTAGGGGCTGCAACACAACAGCCATTTCAAGGTAACACAAAAGTATAAAAACTTCCCACTGTAACTTTTCTGTTGGCTGTAAAACTCAGCACTGACACACAAACTGGTGACATTTTTTCAGGTGGGCTTGAAGCTCCTTAAGGCCAGCTGAACCAGATTTTATTGCAGGGTTTGGATACTTAAGGAAAATCCTTCCTCAGTGGGACTATTTGTCATGTCACGCTATGTAAAAATATGAATAAAAACAACATGTGGACCAACTGAGTACAGCAAGAAACCTCTACCAACTCAAATGTGGACCACACTGATTTATCAGCCAACATGTCGGCACTGCTTGTCTTACAGGGCTCAATGCACTTTGAGTAGATGAATCAAGCCTTTCCTAATTAAGAGAAAGTGTTAAGAGTCTTACAGCGTACTGCCCGAAGCAGCGTCTCTGCCTGAAGAGAAGGAAGCAGAGAACGGCAGAGACAGCTGTCTGGGCCAGGGTGAAGAGAAGGAGGGACGACTTCACTCCTCTGCTCAGCCTCTGTTGTAAAGCACACAGCACTCACATTACTTCACATCACTTTGGAGTCATTGTAACTCACACAACATATTCATTAGGCATGGCAGCAGGCCCATTCTTCCAGCAGCTGGAAGAGAGGAGGTAACGCCCAGTTACATGTACATGTCTGTCACAGTGGTGTCCAGTGAGGTACATATTATTTCATTTATAGATAAAGCTATCCTGGCACGACACAGTTTCTTTTCTCAGACCGCCCTGACTTGTGGTGGCCGACTGACATCTACACCAGACCCCAGGCAGTTTTTAATACTTTTCTTTTACAAGTCAAGTTCATTTTCTACTTCTAAGTAAAACCCCTGGACAAACAGTTTACTACTTAAACACAAGTTATTCCAAATAAAACATTTTCCCACCCATACCCCCATGATTATCCTTGAACACAGGGCAGATAATTACTCACCAAAATGATACAGCTTTTCATACAAGGAAGTGTTGTTTTTGTTCTAGGCTGTAGAAGCGTTTTTCCTTCCTTCCCCTTCACTTCACACCAATCCCATAGCACACTTTGTGAACGGCAGTTATCATGCACTGCTTGATAAAGAGGTGAATCATGGAAAGTGTGGGACTTGTAACTTTAATGTTAACCTTAATGTTTCTGGATGTAAGTTGAAATAAATGGACCAAAGCACTACTGAGTACTAAACGTATTTTGCTCTGGGGACAGGGGTCTCTCTGTGTAAAGCCTCTTTCAGACACACACGACTCCATAATGTGCTGGCACTTTTACCTGCAGTCGACATGTAAAATTGTCAAGGTAGCAGGCAGGTCTGCCCAGCTAGTCCAGAGTTCATTGTCCATTACAGCATGTGAGCAAATACAGAAATTCAACATTTTGTCACTTCACTATACTTGGGCATGAAAACAAATATTACATCATACCTAATAAATGAAAAATAAGAACACGGATAAGTTGTTTGGAATATTTATGGTGAAAAACTCAGCCAAATGGATGGCATGCATCCTCAATTGTAAGTGGGAAACCCTTCTATCTGTCTATAACAGGTTATTGCGGCACGTTTGATTGTTTAGCTCTGTACTCCAGCACATTGGATTTGAAATGAATCAATGACTATGAGGTTAAGGTTTCAGCTTCAAGGTTTTTTGAGTACATCCATTTTGGAAGAACTCCTAGTCCCCCAGTTTAGGACAATAGAGCAGGCAGTGATACAGACAAGGCAACCAAGGAGTTTTTAGAGCCAAGCCGTGGAATGTTTCTGACTGGCCAAGTTAGTCAACTGACCTCAGTCCAATTAAACATGTGTTTCACTGCTGCAGACCAGACTGAAGGAAAAAAAACAGGGAAACAAGGGGAAATGGGGATGTCTTCAGCACAGGTCTGTCAGAGCATCAGCAGGGAGTCTGTGGGTCCAAGACTTCACACCGGCAGTGAACTATTTTAACACTAAATATTAAAGGGAAACTCCGGTATGTTTAAACCTGGGCCCTATTTTACTAATTTTGTTTGTTAACAACAACTCAACCTTTTGTGAGAAAAAGGATCATACTCTTTAACAAAAGGTCTTTCTCTAGGAATCCTTTCCATAATGTTGTCAGACACTTCGAATAACAGTCTGAACCAGAGTCAGTGTTAAAAACAAGAACTTTTAGTGGACAGACTTTGACGGGCGCAGTTTCCCCAAAGGATTACATTGCAGCCTGATCGTGGAGTCGAGTTGCACTCATAGCACTCATCTACAAAGAATTATCTGACATATCAGTCGTCTTGGTAGCATTAAAACTGTAGGAGGTCTTAGGTGTAGCCAGGTGAAAAAAAGATGACTCTACATAGACATAGATTAAAGCTTTGTTTATTAAAATAAAGTCCACAAGCTAATCAAGGCAAAATGCAGTGATTCGGATGAAACGGATGGATAAGATTTTGTTAAGTTCGATAAAGTTGTTACAAGCTAAGTAAGTCTGGTTAGCAGGTACAAGCATGTGTTTAGAACAACCTATCGTTGTTGTATATCGTTGTTGTATTGTAGATACAGTTTAAGGTATTGAATTGGCCACATTCTGTGGGTCAGGGCAAGATACGAGCTGGACTGGTTGGCGGAGAGAGAGAGAGAGAGAGAGAGAAAAAAAGGAGATCGGAGCATGGTTTTGGGGAAGAAGGATGTGAAAAGAGTTAGCTAAGTGGCAAATTTTTGGGGGGGACATTTTGCTAAAAGGCTCTCGTGGTCATGTCTTATCCCTTCCAGTGTCTCAGCTCACAGCAGTGTCAGCGAGGCGGTCTGTTCAAGGCTGCTGTAGCAAAAGGGACACGACTCCTGCTGAAGCGAGCTCTACTCCATTTTAAAGTCCTGCATCTCCGACCAGATGGAAGTAATGTGTGGTCGAGTGTCAGTCGAGTGTGGGGTGTGACTAATGACCCGTTCTTTTGTTTTGTCCATGTTTAGCTGCAGGTAGTTATCAGTGCACCATTGTGTGATGTTTATCTACCTACTAGTTTCTGACTGTACTATGGATATTCAGAGTACCATCATTGGGTCAGCAGTTGGACCAACACTGTGCCACAAGACACACTTTACATTGGAAGTATTTTAAGCTGTAAGCTGTGTTGTTTAGGCCTCCTTATTATTCCTAGAATTCATTCTAAAGTTGCTTATGGTGCTTTTAGTCATTATGGGCCTACTTTATGGAACTCACTTCCTCAGGAGCTCAGGTCTGCCCCAACTCTGCCGTCTTTCAAAAGCAGAATAAAAACGCATTTGTTTGCACAAGCTTTTAATTAGGTTTTAGTGTACTGTCTTACTTTCATATATTTGTTTTATGATTAGTACTTTGATATGGGCTATGATTTATTTGTTTTATGTATTTATTTATTTCATATATTTTAAATCAATTTGTTCTACTGTAAAGGAGTTGTTGTTTTAAACTCATTCATATTTTTATTTATTTATTTATTTTTTCTGTCTTGTGGTCTGACCTTTTATATTTTTATAATTTTTTATAATTTTTGTCTAATTCTCTTTCTGTTTTTGTCATGTACCATCCCGTGTATCCTGTAGCATATTGAGTTTTTTCATTTGTTTTTTGTTTTCATCTCTGTCTTGTCTTGAATTATTTCATTTTTCCTGAAGCACATTGAGTTTACACATGTTGTATGAAATGTGCTATATAAATAAACTTGACTTGACTTTGCGCGACAGCATGGTGACATAAAATGAAGCGGATACCCACTGTGGCGTAGTGTTTCTCGTTACAGTTGCCATGCAGCGTCTTGATGCAGGGCACATCCGGATTCTTGTCCATGTCCACAGAGTAGATGATCACAGCCACCACTGACAGCACAGTGGACACCACGCTCACAATCAAACATGCCTGCAGCTGCAAAAAGGCACACAACATTTCATCTTTTTAAACATTAGAGGGGGCAGAAAAGTAGTAGTAGTAATATGAGCAGCAGCTGCAGTAGTAAAAGTACTGTAGCAGTGACTTAGTTGAACTTTGACCTTTTAAAGTTCTTTGGCCCACCACAGATCTTTGGATGTGTTGAATATTTGCAGGTCGTTCATTGATTCCAGACTCATACTGAACCAAACTGCCTTATTACATAAAAAAGACTTGCTTCCTTTCCCCAACAGCCCTTTAGCTCATAGTGTGTGATGGCTGCTGCCTACTTCTACTTAACCAGCTGCTATGGGTCAATACATCAGAAGTAGCTGCAGCTGATTAAAACCATGGTCACTTTGTGTTTAATGTAACACAGTAAACCTATTTGATTTTGACCCTGAAGGTCACCTGAAAATGTAGTAAAAGGCAGTGTGTTTGTATACAACCATGCATGTACGCACACTGTCTAGCTGCATGTGTGTGTATGTGTTGTCTATGGACTCACAGTCTTCATGGTGCAGTGTTTGTCCAAGATGATAGCGACCACTCCTGCTGTGATGAACTGGGAGCACACACACCCAGGGGACAGTCAGCACAGAGGAACACTACATCACAATGTTAAGATCCCTCAGCACACATGATCTCAGTAGAAATATCTATGAAAGCAGAATACTCTCTCTCTCTCTCTCTCTCTCTCTCTCTCACACACACACACACACACACACACACACACACACACACACACACACACAGACTCACCATCAGGCCGCTCCACCAAGGAACTCCCAGGCTGACCACCTCAGTGACCTTAGTGAAGTGCAGAGGAATGGAGTAGGACATGACCATCAGCCCCAGCATCACCTGACTCACCTGGCACACAAACAGACACACACACACATACACAAAATCCATTACCAGTAACCAACTTTGTGGCTTGCCAAAACACCAAACACACTGGAGTGAAATTTGCAAGACAGTAAGAAATACCAGTTTAGGTCCAGTTTATGAAGCACTTTATATTTTGGCCCATAACACATGAACCTTCAGACAAAGAAGGGAAATCACATTTCTATTTTAACTTACTGGTGATTTCTGCAGCTTTCAACCACATCTCACAGTCTTCCTCTGTGTTTTTTTTTTTTTT
>LKNJ01006009.1:0-23359 GCA_002120245.1 Maccullochella peelii | reverse complement strand
GTGTGTGTGTGTGTGTGTGTCCAGTCTTACATGTCTTCATCTCGTCAGAAAAATCTCGTTGTACTATGACAACAGAAACAGAAAAACACTGTAATAATAGCATTTCAGCGTCTTCATCGAGGACCTCATTGACGAAACGTTCATACGTAATAAGAACTGTTCTCGGGTTCCTACATTTTTCTCTTTGTTCCAAAATGTTCTCAGGTAAGAACAAAATGTCTGAGCGGTTAGGACCGCTTGTGTTCGATGTGCACAGATTCTTATTATCATTTGTGGTGAGTTCTAGTTCACAAAAGAGAAAATAAATCACAAATCTAAATAAATCAAAATATTAGTGCGTTTTACAACATGTTTCATCTAAGCCCATTTCAGCATATGCAGATAACAGCTCAGAGATTTGCTTGATGTTAGATGATGGCACAGACATTCATGGTGCCCAGAGGATGAATCCTACTGACTTTGGAAAGACCCTGACCTTTCATCTAGCGCCACCATCAGGTCAACATGTTAATGCGTCCAACACTTTGGTTTATGACCAAACACCTGCAGAACTACAGACATTCCCATCAGCCTCAGCTGCACTGTGTTAATAGTGCTAATTAGCAAATGTTAGCATGCTAACACACTAAACTAAGATGGTGAACATGGTGAACATCAGCATGTTAGCATTGTCATTATGAGCCTGTTAGCGTTTAGCTCAAAGCACACAGAGCTGCTAGCATGGCTGTAGCCTCTTAGTCTTGTTTGTCTTTTGATTCAGTTTGTACGAACAAATTATAGAGAAAATATAAGAAAACATTTGTGAATGAGGTCCAGTGAAGCTGAGAGATTACAACATTGTTTCCTTAAACTCCAAAAAATATAAATTCTACATTTTTGGAAGCTCCACAGTGAACAGTCATTTCAAGGTTTTCATGCAGCATCTCTAAGAGTGTTTTGGATGCACTCAAAATTCAGTGACACAAACATGAGCTTCACTCGGCTTCACACCTGATGACAAACAAGACCCAGAGCTTTACCTCTGCTGATTTTTGAGCTGAGCTGCAGAGGTGATTCTTTTACTAATTCACATTAATCCAAAAAAAGCCCCACATGAATTGAGCTCTGTGAGGATGTCTACCTGTCTGCTCTCAGTCACATAAAAGTGTTTTTATGGGTCACCGTCCACCTTTCCAATAATCTTCAAAATGGAAACACTGAAATCTATAATTCATGATTGTGTTATAATTAATCAGAGGCAGCGGTCATTAAGATGAGCTACGTCTCGGAGATTAGAAACGGAAACAGTGAAATCAAAGGCTGCGGGAGCTCGTTGGTATTCTGAGCACCTTAATCTGGGATGAGAAAGGAGGAGTGCAAGAAAGAAAAAATCAAAATGCTGACCTGAGCTAAACTCATTCACTTTCAAGTGCTGCTGCAATTAAAGAGTTTAGTCTGTCGACGTGAAGTTCATTCTCACTTTCTGTTTGATCTTAAGTTAGAAATCTTATGATCTACGACGGGCTGTTGTCTCCCAGTGCATGCTGGGATAGGATACACTCCGACCCTGGATCGAGCTAAATGAATGAAACGTGTATTTTTTTCTGTCGTGCACGGAGCTTGTAGACTCATCCTGCGTGTCACTTCCTGGTAGTTTATTTTTAGATAAACCGACTGTTGTCTCTCGGCTTACTATGAGGAACTTTGAAGCATTTATTTACCGTGACGAACAACTTGTCCTTGAGGATGTTCGCATGTGTGTTGTGTGTGCTGCTCTGTGCAATAAGTACATCAAACGCACGTGGAAAACAAGCTGACGTGTGAAGCATCAGCTGACAGCAACAACGTCAGTAACATCACAATCACAAGGTGAGACGGCGTAACATAAAAACAGAATAAAGAGCACGGCTGATTTCCAGCTTCAGAAACATTGAACCTCTTGTGATGGCATGAAGAAGGTTTTCAGCTCAGAAATATAAAGACGGAGGGTGAGAACTGGCCATGAACGATGTTTCTGTCACCTATTAAATAGTGAACATGAGTCTCCTCTGGATCTGATCTCGCAGCGTACAGATCTGATCCTTTTGAACCAAAAGCTTCCAGGTCAGGAAAAGAAACACAGCAATAATATTTGTCTCTGTATTTCTGCTCCTGACATTTATCCTACATACAGTGAGTTCTGCCGTACAGCTGCAGGCAAAGCTGTGTCTCCCACAATGTTTTAGTTGGTTGAGTCGAAAGCTGCAGAAACCACAGTTAGACTGCGAGATACTGAGTCAATATAAATACCGCTGCTACTCCTGCTTTTAACACAAGCACTGGAGGGATTGGAGGTGATGATGTTTGGTGAAACGTTGTGTTCTGTTATAATGTGAAACAGCGTACGCTTCAGGACGCAAGACAAATTTCAGATAATACAGTGAAATCAAGTAATACAATAATCTGGTGTCTGCAGAGACAGAATGTGTTCTTCTCTGCATCTCGCACAAAGTCAGGCAGAAAAATGTTTTTGATTTTTTAATAAGCTCATTGTCGTCCAGCGCTGCCAAAACATCTCTCCTAAATATCAGCAGGGATACTGTCGGAGTAAGTTAGAAAACATCTTTTACTCCTAAAAGTAGAACAAAATGTGCATCAGTCTGAGAATTTTTGGCTAGTTAAGACTGATTTACGACTCTGAGACGCTTGATAAATACGGACCCTGGTTCTTCCTCATTTCTCACTTTCTTTCTATTTCTTTTCCCCGTGTTAATCCTCCTCTGTCACTCCTCCTCTTCAGTCTCCACCAAAGGGAGCGACTATTCCGTACCGACCCAGCCCGACCCCGGGAACTGTGCTGCTGGCAGGAAACCAGGTAAGAGGACGGAGCGTGACGACCACTAACTTCCAGGAAATCATTTGGCATCATCAGAGCCACCAGATAAATCTTAACTACACAGAACAAGACACAAAATATACCATCATCACAACAGATGATGTATGATCGCCCTGGTTCCCTCCACAGAAAGCCAATGGGATTTTTCCATTGGATTTTGGATTATTGCAGAAAACAAACTCTGTGGCAAACAACAGTTTATGATTCTTACACGTTCTGTTCAGCGAGATAATCTTCACAGATGAAAAACACTTTTATGATGTTTGAAGTTTAAATGCAATCTGCAGCAGTAGAAAGCTAACGTTAGCCTATAAACCAGCTACACCACGGTCACATGACTTCAGCGTCNCTGGTTCCCTCCACAAACAGCCAACGGGATGTTTCCACTGGATTTTAGATTATTGCAGAAAACAACAGTTTATGATTCTTACACGTTTTGTTCAAGATAATCTTCACAGATGAACTCCACTTTTATGATGTTTGAAGTTTAAATGCAATCTGCAGCAGTAAAACGCTAACGTTAGCCTATAAACCAGCTACACCACGGTCACATGACTTCAGCGTCTCCACCACTGAGCTTCCAACGCTTCCCTCTTCTACAGAAGCCTTTGGGAAAGTCTGAGTTAGAACAGTTTGCAGTATAAACCCAACGAGGCTGTGAAGGCGGACGAGTGAGTAGATGAGTTTCTGTGTTCGGCGTGACGACGTTTAACGTCCCCGACAACCTCTGTAGCCTCATTTAGCCGCTTGTTAGCAACCGCCTTTTTAAAGACACGTAAAAGCTTCAAAACTCACAAGTGGAGTATTTACTGACGGATTTTATGTTGCAGAAGAAAACGTGAAAATCTCTTCAGCTTGTGTTAACCACACACCTTATTTCAGGCATCCAACCAAAAAACCGTTCAAGAAACCCACTGACTTCCAGACGAGGGAACAGGAAGAGCTAACATGCTAACATGCTAACTCACTTCAGGGTTTCAGGACTTGTTCCTGCAGCTCTCTATGACCCAATCCTGAGGGGAACATGAATGTTTGCACCAAATTTCATGGTAATCCATTGGACAGTTGTCAAGACATTTCACTCTGAACCAAAAGTGTGAACCTCATGGTGGCGCTCGAGATCTGTATGATTCATCCTCTGAGAACCATGAATGTCTGCACAAAATGTCATGGCAATCCATCCAATACTTGTTGAGATATTTCAGACTGAACCAAAGTGATGGACCGATAGACCGTCATCGCCATCCATAGAGCCATGCTGCTAGCACGGCTAACAACCAACCAATCATATGTAACTGACTAGCATGTCTGAGGTGAGCTGATCCATTCAGCACCAGAGACTTGCAGAGCTTTTGTTCGACATCCTGACCCCACTTTTGGACAGATTAATTCCCCAGTGAGCGTTACTGCACAATACACTATTACAGGAGGGTCAGGGAAGGGAGAGCAGAGGGAAAGACACGCAACTGACTGAGGTCACCAACGGATTTGAACCCGTAGACTACATGCAGTGCACATTATAGCCAGCAGGATGCCTCTCAGATTTCACTTTTGCTTTGGTTTAAAGCATCTGATGCGTGTTTGATATTTGTAGCTGTGTGGGAATTCAGCAACTCTTTTTCTTCCTTGGCATTCTCTAGTTTTTGCTGTGACTTGCACTTGTTCCGAAATATAATATATTAATTGCATATTCAAAAAACATTTAGACACGCTCGGAGTTGAATATATTCTCAGAAGAACTGAAAACAGAGGTGAAAGTACGACTGTGTTTAAAATACATTTAACTTGGTTGATAAACGACATGTGAATAATGATGTTTAGTTTGTACATTGGTAGTTAAAATTACTTGTAATCAGTCACATGTGTGTTTATTAAGCATTTTATAAATTTAAATTACAACTAGCCAACAAGAAGCAAGAACTGGCATGGTCTGTTTCATTATTAGTTTAATTAATCGGGTAATGGTCTAGCTACGGCTGATAAACTCTGCCGGCAACAGATGTCATTCCAGCCGACAAAATTGATGGACGCCGGGCTGGCTAGAAATGAGAAACTGCTTTTGTTTACTTCTGTATGAAAGACCCATTGTTTCTAAAATAAGTACGAATTTCGCTGGTAAATCTGCCACCGTTTTCATTGTAAACTGCATTATGTGCGAGAACAAAGAGCTCAACAATAAGTAAGAAATCCAGACAATGACCCTGAGTCCTTCCCAGGAATCTCCCCAAGAATTTAAAGTTACATCAATTTCCTTTCTACAAATTCTTTAGGACAGTTTGGGACCCGTGAAAAAAAGTGTTAAAATATAATGTGCACTGTGAATTTCCGGTATCGATGTCTGAGAAACAGAGAGCATATGAAGGAGACAGAGAAGGATTCATCATCTCTGCCTCTGCTCCCCTGGGCAACATGAGAAAATTAATAGATGAACGGAGAATGTTTCTGATCTTGTCTGTCCTAAATGGTTTTCTGTGTCAATGTGGAGCGCCGGGGTTAAACAGTCACTGTATCCTCACTGTAGGCCTATACTTGACACAACTTTTCAATAATAGAAAAACATCTGAAAAACAGGTTCTCTACAGGTATGACATGATGTCCGTAACTGTTCGTAAACATCCGCAAGGAGTTCATGTTAACGTGTGACTTAATATTTACCCAACAGGGCGAGGCGTCGGTGCTGAGACACTGCGGTGATGCAGCAGCATCTTGTTTGACATCATCGCTCGCCGGTATTTGAATAAGTAAATCATAGGCTGCTATGTGCAGAGCAAAGGCTGACACTTATTGTAGATAGGGATTTAGTTTACGTACAGTCTGTCCAGGTCATGAGGTGGGTGGAAAAATAAAGTAGTCACACTGGTCTGGCAGGTTAACCTGTGCTAAAAAAAGCATTATATACAGTATGATAAGGTAATGCTTTTAAGCTGCTGGCATTCTACCTGCATGCTGCGAATGTAGGCCGCAGCTAGACGAACCCTTTTTTCAGTTTTAGAACAGAAATAAAACCCTTATAATCTGGTATGAACTATTTTTGATTCATAATATCAGCTGCGTGTATAGAAGCAATAATTAATCCGAAGTTAACAGAAGAAAACAAACATGTGAGTGTCCTTATTAGGCATGACTTCCTCTTTGCAGGTGTAGAAATGAGATATTGATGGTCACACGTTTGAGGTGAGGCAGCTGACATCGGGGAAGTCACCTTGCTTGACTCACACTAAGCGTCATTATGGAAACAACTTCCAGGCTTATATGCATAATAAGTGCTTGGCAGAAACCAGTGAGTCACTGTATAGTACAGTTGGTGGAAGAACTACTCAGATTCTCAATACATGAAAAGTATCGGCAGTATAAGTATTTGTTCTGCAGTAAAATGTCTCCTCTTAATGATATCTGATTCTATCTGACATTATTAGATTGTCAATACTGATGGATCAGTGGTAGAGCAGCATTTTACTGTTGTAGCTGTGAGGTGGAGCTAGTTTTAACTTTATATACAGTTAGCTAGTTTTAGCTACTCTATGTACAGTTAGTTAGTTTGAACTACTTTATCCAGTTAGCTAGTGTTAAGTACTTTATACAGTTAGCTAGTGTTAAGTACTTTATATAGTTATTTTTAACTACTTTATATACAGTTAGCTAGTTCTTCTGGCGTGAGATTCACGCTTTCAGGCTCTGACTCATGTTCTTATGCCACCAAGGCAAAGGTCATGCCAAATCATGCCACCACTAAAGCTAGCTTTATGCTCAACGCAGTATCCCCATAAAATGGTACCTCAAAATTGTACTCTAGTACTGAACTTGAGTAAATGTACTTAGTTAATTTCCACCACCGGAGAATGAGCACACAACATGGTGGGAAAAAGGCAGAAATGGGAGAGAGAGCGAGAGATTGGGAACACACAGAGAGAAATAGGAAACTCCTGAGGCAGAAAAATGCCAAAAATACTGCGATGCAGGTGATGAATAAGTAAAAAGAAAGCAAGTGAGGGCAGGTTTATGCTGAAGGCACTTAATAAAGGCAGCAGCAGGAGAAGTGGAAGGACTGGTTTCAAACTTCACATCCAGATTTTAAGCTTATATACTGCCTCCCTAATGTCTCAATCCAAAACCATGATCATTAATCTGCTTTACACTTCTGGTCTCAGGTTTTCCACCAGATTTTGGCTGCAGGGATTTTCTCCCATTCAGAGCATCAGGCCCGTTCATACCACATGTTCATACTACCAGTTGAATTACTGGTTTCAGTAAAGTTAAGGATTATTTATTCCCTTGACAGTTGAAAGGTTGATTTGGATCAAGATCAAAAGAAACGTTTCCACTTTTATAAAAGTTACTTGTGTTATCAAATGAGTAGATAAGCAGCGGACATGACAAAACAATGCAAAACCATGACTTTCTTCCTGATACTTTTACATGTTTGACCAGATAATTGTCTGCTTAAACAGCAGACAACAAATCTGGTAAATGAGTGTAATGTAATGTAGTTTGTCTGTCTGCAGGACCTATAAATCATAAGTAAATGATTGGAGGCTGAGTCAAAGTGTTTGAGTAACTTTATTAGTGAACGGTTTGGCAGTTGACCAGGATTATTGCATTCTTCTCTAAACCATACCGGTCGGCACTGACTGAAGGATTTCCAGTTGAACAGAAACCTCATTCCGATCTTTTACCTTGGAATAGAAATGATACATGAATACACAAAAGTATTAAGCAGGATAAGCTTGATGATGCACGTCTTACGCAAGCTGCTTCACCTTTGTCAGATGTTGATGGCTCGTCTTTATTGTTGGAACAGCTTTCTGCAGCTGTCTCACCTGCTCTCAACAAATCAGAGGAACTTGTTTGCACCAGGTGTATGCAGTCAACTACCTGGGAGGGCAGAAAACAAGCTGCTTTATGATTGATTTCTACCAAACTACATACATGTACCACCCAGTTACAAGATGTGTATATTAGCCCCCAGATCATAAAGCGTGCTTCTACTCTCAGCCGCCTCTCCTGAAGTCGAGGAGGCCCGGTCGTGGTAACAGGCACGGCAACACCCACTTTTAGAAGTCGAGCAAATACTTAAAATGCCAACTGTCAATCTCCATACCAAACTATGAAAACACAAAGTATCTCTCTTTGTCTTCTTTTTATGTCCCCGCCTCACTCACATACCATTAAAAATCTGAACACAGTAGACATTATTTACACGTTCATCTTCAGCATAAGAAAGGGATTGGGATTGCTTTGGTGTAAAACGTGAAGTTATATGAGATTTTGAGACTAGAAAACTTTATTGTCAGGCCCATTCAGACGTGCACCATCACATGTTCAAAATCAGCAACATTATGCAACTATTTTACCTTAAAATAACAGCTTTGAAATTATTTTGATGGTACACTGACTTGGGTTGAGAGTGTATGATCTCCCGCCAGAAGTGTCACGAATGGGTCCAGCTCGGTATCCTCAGTACGGACATCATGGCAGAGGTGAAGAGACCGAAGACGACGTTGATGGAGGAAGCTAAGAAGAGACAAAGAGAGATTGACCGAGCAAGAGGCCGGACAAGAGTAAATCTGGGACTGGCTTTTAGTCGTTGGCGAGAGCGTTGCAAAATAAAAGGCTGCAGGACAGACGGCGAGCCGGCCTTCCTGCTGTTGGACTAGTGAGTCATATCAGCTGGCTTTGCTCTGTCATGTGTTGTTGCACATGCTTAGCAAAGTTGATCATAAGCCAGGTCAGCCCACCAAATCCAAAATCCTTCAGCTTGTCAACAAATGCAACAAATGCAAATGCTTTCCATGAGGGTGAACTGCACTCTGAAAACTGTAGGGGGCGCCCAGACGCACAAAATACCAATCTTTGCATAATGTTGCTGTAAATCTCAAATAACTTAAACAACTCTTCCATGATTTGTGGAGGTTCTCAAATATTTTCTGGGCAGCGTAAGTTTTCTCTTCCACTGGGCGCCCATGTCACTTTGTGTTAAACTCAGTTCAGAAGCTGCTGCATCAGCACATGTTTCCTCTGTCTGTACAGTGCAAGCAGCAGCAGGCCAACCAGCCAGAGATGTCAATACTCCCTGTGTGCGTGTGTGTGTGGGAAAGGGGAGAATATGTATGTTTCTAACATAAACAAAGAATATGTATGTAAGTGACAGAAAAAGGAGAGAAATAAAGTAAAAGTGAGAGAGAAAAAATGGGTTAAAGTTGAGTTATTCTGTTTCAGTTCAGTGTTACATCTTGGGTGTAGGGTTAAGATTAGATTTTGGATTTGGCACACAGCTGTTCAAACTCACAGAAATGTATGGTGAAGGAATAGTTTGACATTTTGGGAAAGACGCTTATTACAACTGCAAAGATGTAAAGTATGATAACTCAGTACAGAACAGTAACACAACTAATGAGTGACATCTGTGAGGTTTTTGGCGAGAATTGATAAAGTGCAACAACAAAGATTTACTCTGAGTAACTTTTACCTAATTTAAACCATGACACTGACCTATCTGGCTTCATAGGGGTGAAGGGTCAGATCTTTAGTGAACTCAGGGAGAACGGGACAAAACCAAAAGTGATGCTCAAATGTTGCTTGGATCTCTATAACAACCTGCAGTGAGGTGTGATGGATCATTTTGCTCAAGGGGACCAGGGCTATTGAGATGTTGATTGAAAAACTGGATTTTAAAGGGTTAAAGAGAATTTGCAGTCACGAAAGGCAGCAAATGCAAATGTGTGCTTGACATAATGCCAGTGGAGGAGCATCCTCCTTTTCTACCTGACAGATCAGGTTAAACCTGCCACCACCACCACCACACACACTCCTCAGTCTCTTTCTCAGTGTAACTCTATTCTGCTGCTAAAGGGGGACATTGTGTTCATGAAAAGAAACAGGCAGCTTGAATAAGTGTGTGTGTGTGTGTGTGTGTGTGTGTGTGTGTGTGTTGTTGGAGTGGAGGAATGTAGGATGTGTGCACACCTTAGCACAACAACAAACACAAAGACGTCACCATGAAGTCAATGGAGTTGGTTACATAATAAACATCAAGGCGGTCGCATTGGACTCAGTGAGAGCAGCCGGCTGTGCTGTGAATGGCTGCGTTTCACAAAGGAAACACTGATCTCTGCCCTTTCACGGCTGGAAACAGGAAACAACTGCAGACTGTGAAGGCAGCAGGGAGATTTTAAAAAATCTCCGGATTATAGATTCCACGTCATTTCAAAGAAGCTGGTCAATGAGAAGCATTTGGTAGATCCAGAACGAGAACTGGAAAGGGAGCGAGGGTTTTATGACTCTGAGCCACACAGCAGAAATTATGACGTGTGTGTTGTTGTAGTTTTACGACAGTTGTGGTTTGAAATGTTAAACGGCAGTAAAATAAAAAAATGCAGAAGATAGCAGCTCTTTTTATGCATTTAGGCAAATGACTTTGGTAACTTACAAAGGTTATATGGAACAATGTGATATCGCCTAATATCATAATGACTAATGTTATTTACCAATACACCATTTACGTAGTCGACATATAAGTAGACAGTGGTGAGCTACTGGCATGTTGCAAATTAAAACTGAAGGTAATTTGACTAATTATCCTTTCAGCCCTGTCACCACATTGTTTTACAGCCTATAATGGTGCCACATCATGTGTCTCCATGAAGAGCATCTAATCTTCTACGTTGTCTCCTATAGGTGGGAACGCTAATTTCTGTAATGTCGTAGGTGACATCTAGCCAAGGGGGACATGTTTGTGTTCAAAACAAAAGTTTTAGTCCACTCTCACAGAGGAACTTTGTGCACTTCATTCATGAGAAGCTGTACGAGTGATTTTTCCTGTTACAATAAAGCGTAATATTGTAAAGACATTAGCTCTGTATCTCACACAAAGTCAGTGACAAACATTTTTCAGCTTTTGTGAGAATGTTATCTTTCAATAAGCTCAGGGGCTACAATATTTGAGAGAGTGATGTTCATATTGTTACGCCACATTTCCCAAGACTGGGTGACATTACAGGCATAACCCCTTTTCTTTGCATGCAGGGAACATAAAAAGAGGTGTTGTTGAAAGGGACAGTGGAAGAGAAGGGTGGATGTAGAAGAGTTTATGTTCCAATAAACAGGGTGACGGGATCATTTCAAATTACCCTTTAATTTAATTTACATATGGGCAAGATTTAACTCCGCGGAGTGATTCTGAGATACTTAATAAATACAGGCCCTAAGTATTAATGAACCTGACCTGCAGGGTCAACCTCAATTTTCAGACAATAGACAAAATAAAAGCAAGTCTGTGTGGGATTTCAGCCCTCTGGTTCACAGACTAAAGGTCAGGGGAAACCCCTTTTCTGAGGACAAAGAGATGTTTCACAGATAAATAGCAAACAACTCAGACGCCACAGGTCTAACTTCCTGTTCTTGACCACCAGAGGTTTTCAGTAGGCAGTAATGAGCACCATTTATCCCATATTTATTCAGGGACGTTATATGAGGAAATATTCTCATTGACAGTAATAGCATGGCAGTGTTGCACTCACACTTGGGAACAGCTATTAACACCCACAGTGTTCATTCACACTGAGAGCAGTGAGCCTCATGTGTTGCTTTATTCCACAACAGGATCCATTTACATCTACGGTTACAAAACAGGCAAATGATGCAGTTTCTGCTGCTTTGGGACTGTGTGCATAATGTTGCATTGGTGATGATTGTTACATGATAGATGATCGCTGCTGTTTAGCTAAGCTGAGGCCGTAATTTCCATATAACTGACCTGCACAGTGCACTGAGAAAGAGAGACATGTTGGCTCTAATTCTGATTTACACAGCAGTGACATAAACTGTATTAAAACAGGACTAAGAAGCTACAGCCAGCGGCTCTGTGAGGCTACACTATGACCTAAATGCTAATGCTAATTGCTAACATACTCACAGTGGCGATGTTAACATCTTGATGTTCAGCAGGTATAATGTTTACCATGTTCACCGTTGTAGTTTAGTGTGTTAGCATGGGTACACTGAGGCTAATGTCATTAGTTTTGCAGGTATTTGGTCATAAACCAAAGAGTTGGACACATTAAAATGTTTTTACCTGATGATGGCGCTAAATGAAAACCAAAGTTATTAGGATTCATTATCCGGGAACCAAATTTTGTAGATCGTGAGATATTTCACCAGATAAGCTAGCTAGAAGCTGGCTAGCTTAGCTTAACACAAAGACTGCAAACACGGATTAAACAAATAAGATTTAACGTGTTAATCAGTGAGCTTTGGAGATGTTGAGAGGTGGATTTTGTTACCTTTGGACAGAGCTGTTTCTCCCTGTTTCCTGTCTTTATGCTAAGCTAAGCAACTGCTAGCTGTAGCTTCACATTAACTGTACAGACATGAGAGTGGTATCAATCTTCTCATCTAACTCTCGGCAAGACAGTAAATAAGAGTATTTCCGAACAGTACTCCTGTAACTGGCTGTGGGTTTTGGTAGAGTGACAGATGGTCTGAAAAGTCCACTGTAACTTCTTTAGTTTGGAGCTGATATTTTCTGCTCGAGCACAAACAGACTTTCACAGTCGCTCTCCACCCACAGCTCCAACACTCTGACAGAACAGCATTGATGAAGTGGCACTGGTTAGCAGCTAAAGGTTACAGCTCTCCGCCGCAGAGTGTGAGACTTCAAGTATTGTCAAAAGACAATTTGTTCTCTCTGAGAAAAGAAAAGGCCAACATTAAAATAAACCTTACAAAAGAAGTCTTGTTGGGACATCCAGACTCAGAGTTATGATTTTTGAATAAAACCTGCAGCGTGGCTCTGCAACACAACAGAGTGACTCAAGAGACTGTGTCTATTATTGAATTCAAGAGCATCACATAATGTCACTGCGCGTTGTTAATATTCATGATTATGTGGGCAGTGACGTAAAGAAACAAATGATTCTGACACACAGACAGAAACTATGAAAACAAACATGAGGCAGGCAGGCGTAATGAGGGAGATTTAACACAAAGAGAAACAGCGAACTGGACATCAACCTAATGAATGATTCAAGCCCACATACCTTGTTTCCACCTGTATGTTATTATTTATTTAAAGGCCCCTTTGGTCCACTTTCTGAGGGATGAAGAACATCACACCAAATATTGTTATCACTGGTATCTGAGGTATTGCATGTGTGAGAGACACATGGACTCTCTCTCTCTGACCTATAAGAGATTATTATTCTTTAGTGTCATCACGATCATATCAGCGGGACATGAGCTATATCACACATGACACCATGTTGTCAATCATCATGTTGTGGTCAGCAGCGCTTTAAAAGGTCTCTGTTTTAGGGGTTCATAACGCCGGAGTAATGCGGACGCTGGGCGTAAACGTAGCACAAGTTATGCGTTTTTAAACAAAAGTCTTGTCCACAGGTGACTTTTCTAAAGGCCATCACAGCCTCATGGTGCGGTGAACCTTGAACTAGATCACAAACAGTGGGGCTGATGGAGGCCCGGCTGGGACCGATACCATTCGTGAAGAACACGTAAATGAAACAAAACAAATGAATGGAAGGAAAGCGAGCTCCCGGTTTCACTGTGAGGCAGAGGCGAGCTGAGCAGACAACATGAGACCGGAGCTCTGTGGAAAACATGATGATGCTCTGACTGACTGAGTCATGAGCTACTTTATGAAAACATGGTGTGCTAAAAAAAACTGCCCCAGCTGTGTGAACATTAGAATATTAAACCAGTTATTTCACTGTAAGCAAACACTGCTGGCTCGACAGCTGTCATGTCAAATAAAAACTGTATTTTAGACACAGTCATATAATATTTTATAATGTCATTTGGCAGATGGCTGATTCAGTGCAGCTTACTTCACATAATTGTTTCTTACATGCAGATCGCTCAGCTGGAAGATATTCAAGTGTTTCTGAGTCTGCTGCCTTCCTGCAGAGTGACCGTAGCCATGTGGAAAACTGTTTTCATATTTATTTTAACGGCTAAGTTTTCCCAAATTACATAAACAACATATTTATTCACATACCTCTTGGGGTGTGTAGCCATGTAGATAGTTTCTGTTTTATTTGTCCAGGTTTTGAAGGAGAATGGAAGTTATTGGTGCTCAAAGCATAAAAAAAAAAAAAAAAGACATTTAAACAAGACGAAGAGTCTACAGCCAAGCAGTGGTGCTTTGGGCTAAATGCTAATGTCATGTAACAGTAGCAATGCTAACATGCTGATGTTTAGCAGGTTTAATGTAAAAGAACATTAAATAACATTTGCTAATTACCCTTCAACACAAAGTGCAGCTGACGCTGATGAGAATGTCATTAGTTTTGCAGGAATTTGGTCACAAACCAAAGTACTGGACAAATGTAAAGTTTGACCTGATGATGGCGCTAGAGGGGAAAATCAGCGGATCAACAAAGTCAGCAGGATACATCCTCTGAGAACCATGAATATCTGAACCAAATTTCATGGCAAACCGTACAGTAGTTGTTGAGATATTTCAGTCTTGATGAAAAGTGGTGGACCGACTGGCCGACATAACCGTCCAGAGAGCCGCGCTGCCAGCGAGGCTGAAAAAGGACACATGTAGGAGTATTTCTTCCCCCGTTAAACTTTTTTTTGGGTTGTATAACAAAAGTCTGCAGCTAAGAGATCATAAAAATGACACTCAGGTTTCATGTAAACTTTCACCTCAACTAAGTGAAGAATACGGAGTGAGAGGAGAGGAAGCACGAAGAGAGAAACATGTCGTGTCACCTGCAGGACTCTTGTTCCAGCAGGTTCAGTGCAAGTCAGAGTCTTCCCACATTATCCACCGAAGAGCACCAACGGTTTTCCATTTTCCCAGAGAGTGATTCCTTTATGCATGTGGTTTGTGTTTGTCACCTTGAGCAGAAATGATTTTAAAACACACTGAAAACTCTTCTGGAGCATGTGATTACTGAGGCTGTTCAAACACGTTCCAGCAGCACACATTTAAATTAAATACCCTCATAATACTCCTGAGGTACATTCCTTGAGTAAATAAAATCTAATAAAAAATGAGAATGTCAAAGTCGGCGACACATTTTTAGCTGCAGTTAAATTTGATAATAAACAGATTAAATCTCAGGGCAAATGTCAGATTTCTTTCTACATGCTTTTCTGTTTTCGTCAAACTGTAACAGTTGATAGTTTCACTTAAGCGCTGACATTTATTGGGATGATTTATTAATTGAATTTTCCAACACAACACCCAAACACAACAGTAACAATAAAAAGTGACAATAAAATGGGGGGCGTGCAAAGAGAAAACAAAAAAGAAACCTGCACTTGTATCCGTATTACAGATAAAAAGGAGTTTATTTTAATAATTAAAAGTCAGAAAAGTTGCAGGTTGCTTCTCTTTCATGCACACAAACACACGACTACTGCACTCATGCTACATGCTAACTGTCTCCGGCTGATTAAAGATGAAATCATATTGATAAAGCTGTCATTTAGCCTCAGCCTAGTTAACATCAGTTTGTGTTTCATCATATTATGTAGAGATTATATTGATTATACACGACAGTCAGAGACTAAAACAAAGTTTCATGCGCTGCCTGAACATCCGGCTCACTGACCTGCTGCAGTGCAGGAGGTTACTCTGTGACCCAGATGTCAGGAGCCGACTCTGCCATTCTGGGATCCTCCATAATGAAACCTGGTTGGTGACCCAGTTTAGGTCCCGACACATTAAAGGAGCAAAACTCTCCTACTGGGACACTTTGAGTTCCTTTTATACTGAACCAAACAAAGCAGACATGACGCGCTCGCAGAGTGACTCTAACGTCGGTCTGTCTGTCCACCGCTTTGATCCAGACAGAAATATCTCAACGTCATGAAATATTAGACAGACATTCGTGCTCCCCAGAGGATGAATCCTACTGACTTTAGTAAGCCTGTAGCGCCACCATGAGGCACACGTGTGGCTCACAGTGAAATATCTGAACAACTTCTGGATCCCAGGAGGATATGTTAGATCTGACTTTTTCTCTAGCGCCACCAGCAGGCCAAAGTTTGTACTTATTCGGTGAAATGCTGTAGCTTGACATCTACTGGAAGAATTAGCACAAAATGTTATGCAGACATTCATGGTTCCCAGACGATGAATCCTGATGACTTAGGTGATCCTCTGACTTTTCCTCTAGAATCATCATGAGGTTCACATTTTGGGTTTTAAGTTACATGTCTCAACAACTATTGAAAGGATTACCGTAAAGTTTGGTTCAGACATTCATGCTCCCCTCAGGATGAATTGTAATACCTTTGGTGATCATCTGACTCATCTGTACTTTGTGTTTAGTGCTAATTTGCAAATGTTAGCATGCTAACACACTGAACTAAGATTGTGACTGTAGTATAAGCATTATAGCTGCTCAACATGTTAGCATTGTCTTTATGAGCATGTTGATGTTAGCATTTAGGAACCTGTGCAAAGATACCGTTTTTGGGTCCCAACTCATAAGTACAACGAGTACTAGTACGACAGGACAGAGGCTGCATATCTGAGTACAGTGGAACTGTACAGCAACACCCATTGCCTAAACACGTATTGAAACAGTATGTAAGATGTTAACTTCGTGCATAGCGATGCAGGGTGTGTGCCACTGTAATATAGGCTAAGCTTAAATACCGAAGGCCGATGTCCGTGATTATAAACATTCAGATCCTGCACCTGCAACTTCACTTTCAGTTAGATGTGACTTTAGTCTCACGTCCATTCAGCAGCGCTTTTTACTGTTATTAGCAACAAAAGATGATCCTGCGGTCTGCTGCAAAGACTCTGGCTGTGTATAAAATAAACACAGAGTACTAGTAAGTGTAACTGCACCCTCAGATTCTGCTAGAACCGTCTCTCCCAGCAAACAACACCTGTGGGAGGCGTGGCCTCGGGGCCTCGGGGCTGCGTAGTGTGCGGGTCAGGGGACATGAGGGAGACTGATTGACACTGATTAGTCTTTTTTTATATAAAATTATATAAAACCAGTGATGTGTTTCATCACAGTGCAGTCATATCATTTAGTTAACAGCTCAAAAAAAGTGTGCAGCACCTCTTTAATTTATATCAGTGTCTGTGTGTTCATGTATGATTAAACCTGATCTGTACCTGAGGCGGGAACACTGGGAATCAGATCAAAACTCACGTTTCACATTTAATGTCACTGATCAGAATCTGGAGACGCACACACACACACACACACACACACACAGAAGGATAAGGCTGCAAATAACACTGTCACTTTGGAAAAACTGGTTTCTCTATGAATGGATACAATAGTTAGCAGGTTAACCCACTAAATACCCTCTTTTCACACACTTTAAAATAGAACAGACAAAATAAAATGGACATGAAATCCTTCTGGCCTTGAATGCGTGAAAAGGCCTCGAATATAGAATATAGAACCAACACCAATAAATTTATTTACCAAGAAACTGGTGTGTTGTGGGAACTTCTGCTTCACTGCATCTCAGGACATCAAAACAACACACATGTTCAAGTTCAGTGAGGTTTCACACTTTAAACTGCTGTTCTGCAGTATAAATCTGATGATGGTTTAAGCCACAGTCTCTCTCTCTCTTTAGCTACAATGAACTAAAGAGAGATAAATAGACCCACGGCTGCTCTGATGGGAGTCTGATCGACTGATTAAAGAAGGTTTTAGCGGCGTGGCTCCAGGGGTGGTAATGTCGACCGGTCGATCCACCACTTTGGTCCAGACTGAAACATCTCGACAGCTATTGGACGGATCGACATGAATTTGGTTCAAACATTCATGTTCCCCTCAGGATGAACTGTAACTCTGGTGATCCTCTGACTCTTCATCTAGCGCCACCATCAGGTCAACATGTTAATGTGTCCTTTGCTTTATGACCGAATTCCTCATGACGTTCCCATCAGCCTCAGCTGTACTCTGTGTTTACTGCTAAGTAGCACATGTTGTCTAATATCTTATGTAATTATTCTATTCTATTATTCTGCACGTAGCTATAAAATGCAGCTTTCTCTTAATATTCTATTGCAAACTTAAAATTAATGTTAAATTCCCTCCAGAATGTGAGGTCATTCATTAAGTAACGGCCGTCTACCGTTTCTGTTATTCTCTGCCGGCCTCACCTAATTTTACCGTCCTGATCTCATCCACTAAAATGAGATCCAGTTTGCCGTCTACCACCTGCCTGAATCCATGTGAATGCAGCACCTTCTTAACATCAGCATGCTAGCATTGTCATTGTGAGCATGTTAGCATGCTGATGTTAGCATTTAGCTCAAAGCACCTCGGTACCTCAGTACAGCCTCACAGAGCTGCTAGCGTGGCTGCAGACTCTCACTCTTGTCGATGTTCAGTCTTCAGAGTCCCTGTGATCATTAGTGACTCTCAAAATGAAAACTGAAAATGTCAAGTTTCCCATTAATACTAAACTAAACTAAACCAGCTGATGTTACATTTTGAGTTGATTTACAATCATGAACTGTCGAGTTAGAAGAGTGTGAGCACTTCTCTGTTTGCATGTTTGTGTTTGGTCTACACACATATATATATATATATATATATATCTCACACTATTTAAATACAGCTGTAAATCTCTAGTAGTGGAAGATTTTGGTGCTGACAGAGTCGAAACAAATCTGTCTAAGCCTGACAGACTTATCTGTAATTTCCTCCCTGTGGCATGAAGACAGAAGAGGAAAGTAAAGAACAGAGCGCTGGAGAGGAGAAGAAGAAACAGACATCAACAGTATTGAACATGAAAACAAAGAAGCTCCTCTCTGACATCTCGTCTTATGAAGAGATGACTAAGTCTGATCATTTCCTCTTTCAGCCGCCTGGCGGTTTGGACTCAGCTGTTAGTAACCGTCGACAGAGAGGAGCTTTTAACGTCCTGAGACGCAGATGATGGTCAGAAGCCTTTTCCACTGACTGAAAATCACTGAGGTGGAGAGCAATGCCAAGTGACAGGAGCAAAACACAACATTTTTTACTTGTTTCTTTGTGTCATTTTCACGTGTTCAGCTCCAGACTTTGGGAAATGTTTCCACGAGCTGACTGAAAGTTACATTAGCACTACTGAAAAGGAGTTGGCTGCTAGTAACTCCTCCCTGGCCACAACAAACGCAGTAAATGAATGAATACATGAATAACTAGAATTATGGCCCTGCAGTTTTATGCCTCCACCAACCAGTCAAGCTGCAGTTTACATCCACGTCTGTCCAGACTCATAGTTTATGTAGTGAATACTTGGAAGGAATTGAATAAAAAGTGTATTTTTTGGCTAAATGGAAGTTAAAAACCCATTTTGAGCTCACATTTGACCTTTGACCTTTGAGTCCAAAGTGTCACCTATTCAGTGTCCGACCAACTGTGAGATTTGGTCACAGCCTCCCCTTCTGTTCCTGAGTTATGGTGTTGAATAACAGCTGAAAAAGTGTTTTTCCAGGACACTATGATGTCACAGTGAAGTTGACCTTTGGGTAAAAAAAATGTCATCACTTCATCGTTGTATCCCATTAAACGCCTGTGTGACATCTTATCATATTTACCGCATCAATTCTTTTGATGAGTTATGGCCAAAAACGTGTTTGTCAAGGGTCATTTTGAGCGGACGTTTCCAGGTGAACACTTGTGCCAAATTTGAAGAAATTCCCTCCAGGCGAGAATCACGAGAACGGGACGGACGGAAACCCGAAAACGTCCACAGCTACCGCCGGCGGGAAGACATTAAAAGATAGAATCAGGTCAAACACCAAGTGATGTAAAGTCAGGTGTATAAAGTCGTGTTCCATTGGAGTGAATGGGGTTTGTTTTGTTGTTTCACAGAACTGAATCAAAGTGAAAACAGATCTCTACAAAGTGATTAAATTCATTACAAATATAAAATCCAAAATACGTGTTTGCATAAATATTCACCCCCTAAATCATCACTGGTGCAGCCAAATTCATTTTACAGTCACATAATGAGTTAAATCTACTTTTACTCGATGTTGTAAAACATGAAAACTTCCAAATGGGATGAATCCTTTTTGTTCTCTGTCAGCCGTTAGGAGCTTCTCTGCTCTGAAGGTGTGAATGAAATGTTAAAAGCATGAAAAGTCCTGCAGATGCTGCATCAGGATCAGCTGGCACTACCTGGACTGCAGGTTAGAAAGTGGAGTGTGGCGCCCTCTGCAGGCCCGACGTAGAGCCTCAGTGCTGAAAGGAAGTGCTGAGCAGGAAATCAGTTTAATATTGTGCATTAATCCCATCCTAAAGCTGATTTTATATGATTAAAGTGAGAATTAGTTACAAAGCGAGTGAGTTATGCGGATCATTAGTTTGTGTAGCAGGAGAAACGGCTGAACCAGGGGTTTGTAGCTCCTGTTCGTGCCTCACAGAGCTAAGCATCCCATTTTTCTGAAAAATAAAAACCCAGTGATGTTTGAAAATCCTCAGATTATTCTAACCGCCTGGATGAAAAGTCTTTTGCATCATAAATTAAATTTTTAACCTTCAAGTTGCAACTGTATTTTCTAAAGCAGGTAGCCAGAAATGACATAAATCTAAAGCAAACTGTTTACATCAAACAGAAATTTGGTTTCTCTTCACTTTCTGTGTAAGAAACTAATGACACTGCAGCTGTTGTGCAAGTTTCATTTTGAGACCGAGGATGAGACTGTTTTTTCACATATTTGTGGAAACACTGAGTGCGTTTCCATCCTCCTGTTTTTATGCACATTTTCCATCTGTGCGAGTGGAAATTAAAGAAATGAAAAAAGTCAAAATGTACTTCAAATATAATTCAGCTGAAAAACAAACAAAAAAACCCCAGATTCTTATTTTCATAATCGTTTGAAGCCAAAATCAAATCAAAATCGAAAATAAAATTATTTTAATCGCCCAGCACACAAAGTGCCGTGGTAACAGAGGAGGATGTTCCTCACATTAACACAGGAAACTAGCAGAAAGCTCATATTTGCATCACGTTTTCCATCGTTTGAGCTTTAGACTACTGGAGCTCTTTGAAATACGTTGTCTCTTCTTCTGTGGTGGTTTACTGGAGAATTCGCTCCACCAGCCGTTTACAGCAGCAGCGGAGGGAAACGAGCACTGCTTTGCATTTTCTTTTACCAAATTCGTTTAAAAATTTGCACTAAAGTTTGGATGGAAACTTGCCGGAGCTTCAAGCCTCTAGGTGGCCGTTTCCCATGGCAACAGTTAACTGCCATTTGAGGGCCAGCGTCGCTAGGAGACGAGCTTCTATGGCGACTTGGTGGCTCTGTAGCCTATGAATGTTGATAGTGTTGGTTATGTAGCGTTGGAGCTTGAAGACATCTGTCCCTTTACAACATTAAACATTCGGGAACAAGACTCATCGTGCTTTTAATTTGTATTTTAAAAGGTGGACGTCAGCTAAGCTAGGCTAACAAGCGTCCACTCGGCAAACAAAGGAGCCGTTTGTCCCTTTGGTCACAAAAAGCAGCACAGGAAGAAAACAAGGCTCAGTCGTTTTATACATCCAGAGAACTTTTTATTTATTCACTTTTTAAAAACAAAAACAAAAAATCTTTGTTTTTAAGCAGCGATGACGTCCGAGTCTTTGAGAGCTCAGCTTCCTGTTCGGGTCTGAGAGCATCATGGGACGCGAGAGAGACACAAACCGCCGTAACCTTACAGAGAAACAAAGACTGAGCAGAGACGATTAACCACAGACCTCTGACAGAGAGAGAAGGATGAAATCTTACATTTGTTTCCTGGAACCATTATTTTCATGTCACCTAATCAGTGAAACTTTATTGAACGCACAGTGACGGAAGTCTTAGCTAACACCTCTGCAGGAGATTAGTGTAAACACGGAGCTACACGAAATACTTTATAAATACAGCCTGGCATTCATGGAAAACAACGAGAAAATATAAATACAGAGTGTCTTGTTCTCCAAGAGTTTGCAGAGAGGAAGCGGCAGAGGCTCTCAAAACCGACAGGACGACGATGGAGGAGGACGACGCGTGGCCTTTCCTGTATTTGGATCGGCTGGTTCGCTGAACGATGGGAGAAATAATCTCTGACCTGCTTATAATGGAGGCCTGGTGGACAAATCATTTGGAAGAGGAGGAAGGACAGCAGGAGAAAAAAGAAATAAGAGGAGTGGATGAGAAAGCTACAGCAATTTTAAATCCCTCCTTAAATGATAGAAGAGTGAAGAGAGGACATGTTGCATGATTATAGGAAGGAACACAACATAAAGGACAAAAAGACGGAAAAAGCGAGTGAGTGAAGAAGTCAGAAGAAGAGGACTTTGGACAGGAGGAAACAGGAGTCCGTCTCTTCGTCTCACAGCCCGGTGTCGTTGTACGTGGGCGTAGGCACCTTCAGGATGCTCTGTGCGTTCTCCTCCAGCAGAGGGCGCCACTTCACCTCTCCTGTCAGCAGCAGGTCCTCCCCGTCCAGAGCATCAATGTACTGCATCTGCACACAACACCACATCCACGTTTACAGTTAACGCTGCGGCCGACGCTCACAGAGCAACAGCGCAGCACAACTTCAGGTCCAACATCCCAAGCAACCGATACAGAGGAGGTCAAAGGTCACAGCCACTGTTCTGATATTTACCGCACTGAACCTCAGTACTTCTCTGGTACCGACTGATTTCAAAGTACTGAAAGCTGTCATACAATACTTCCGTATTTGACCGTTTTGGTATCTGTTTCAAACAACCATCTGATTACTGTGGTCCTGACGACCATGTCGGATTTTAGAAAAAGTAAAACAGGAGCGTACGCAAGAGTTTCAGCCTGTGAACCTGAATTTAAAAAGGAAGCAGCCAGGAGACGACAGGTATTATACAGCGTCTCGTACTTCCTGGCTCATGCTGATTTGAGAGATAAACTGTCTTGTCAGCTATAAACACCGTCAGGTTTTTATGTCAGCGCCTTTTATTTTCTAGAGTTCAACAAACATCAGAGCTGCAAAATCCACAATTGAATTAAACAAGTTCATGCCCTTTCTAGAGTCTAGAGGCTGTCAAAGAGCATTCTGGGAAATGTAGGAATAACTACTGTAAGTGTGGGAGGAAGGTTGAGGTAAAGTGCGTACAACACTTCTAAAGCCGGACTGCAGAGTAGAAAAACAAAACGTTTTTCTCAGTTCATTTTTGGTTTCCAAGCGGCGTTATCAACGGGCGCAGACCAACATGCCTCTGGACGCAGCTGGATAAACCTACAACCAATCAGAGCAACGAAACATGCGACGCAGCGCTGAGCGAATCCTGCCGGAAGTTCGGCAAACACATCTTTCTTTTTAAGTGCAGCTGTTTGTTCTTGTTTTACCGTCCAGTTCGTTTAACACCGACGTGATAAAAGATTCAGAAGGTTCCACATCAGCAGTGAGATCGTTAATAATCCTCAGCCTCTGAAACAAAGCAGCAGGACAAATAAATGAGGGGCTGATCTTTACATGTTCCAAATAAATTAAACTGCATAAGGAGGTGAGGCGAGTTCAGTGTGTGTGTGTGTGTGTGTGTGTGTGTGTGTGT
>LKNJ01006008.1:5899-19745 GCA_002120245.1 Maccullochella peelii | reverse complement strand
TAGTAGTAGTAGTAGTAGCAGCAGTATAAGTGTAGTAGTAGCAGTAGTAGTAGTACCTGCTGTCGTTGTACAGAGCCTCCTTCTCTCCCTGCAGACGCTGAAAACTGCACAAACACAAACTTTACAATCAGCAGAGGTTTTATCACCAGTCTCATGTAACATCCAGTGAGGCTGCTGCAGCTCTTCTTCATGCTCCTTTAACGTGTACGCCCCCCGGAGGACATGGAATGGAACTGCAGCTCACAGATCAACATCTCTAATCTAACTATGAGTCCAAAAATTCACCTGCGAGTATAACCTTTCACGATCGTACTGCAGTAATAAAGTATAAATATTCGTGATGAAGTGTAACGGCGTCTCACCTCTCCTGTTTCTTCTTTAACTTGTCAGACAGCTGGAGGAGAGACAGACCAACAAACAGGCAGAGAGGGAGTCAGAATTAAAAGTTATTTCTAATCACACTCTGATAAACAGCAAATACAGACTCACTGGGCTGTTCATGGCAAAATAAATCAAAGACCCAACAAATTCTGTGTTGTCAATCCTCCTTTAAAGTATTAACAAGGCTTATTTTCCAATAAAAGTATTCCAGTAGCTCAATCAATCAATCAATCAGACTTGATGTTGCTGGGTAACATTTACCTTTGTTATCTCCTCCTGCAGTTTGGTGATTTCAGCCTGTTTGGACACCTGGAGGCAGACAGGAGACGCAGGTTTCAGTCCAGAACACAGAAACAAGTAAAGTTGCAGCAAGGTTTATTTATTTCTCAGCACACAAAGTTCAAACTCATGTTTCTCAATTAGCAACAACTTGCTACTCAGCGTCCATTTAATGTTAATATATATTTATATATAAACTGTATGTTATATACACGTTGTTAAACATGAAACTTCACTTCACCTCCAGACAAATTAATGTGGCTGCAACAGATATTAGATTTACACTCAGAGACCAAAAGGTTTCTTCCGTTTCAAACTTTGCAGAGTTTGTTTTCCCCGGGATGATGACCATGCACGCTGACTGAAAACTATCACATCTAAAAAAAACATCAGAGCTCATTTTCTCATCTGCATTATCCTGATAAAAATCAACCACATATTCAAAAATCTAGATGGTAAATTTGTTTAAATTTGGTGACACAATAACAACTCAAATCCTCCGCCATCGCCGCTCAGTGATGTGAAATGCATGCTGGGTAAAAACGTGGACTTGGGCTGTGAGTATAGCACAGACTTAGAACTTAACTTTCATCTCTAAAACTGACATTTAAGAAATCACAGGACATTTGCGTCCTGTGACTTTGTGTTTCCATAATTTGTCATCATATAGACGACAGAGAAAGTAAAACCAGAGTTTAGAGCTGATGTGAAACTGCAGGAGACAAATGAATTAATTAATAATGAAACCAAATTCTTCCCTCCTGTGTTTGTGGCTGTGAGTCAAACCTGTTCTGTCTGATCTCGCTACCAACCAAGAAATAACCAGAACGGTTTCCAAATCAAATATTTGGGAACATTTCAAACACGACAGCTGAGTGAATATTGTGAAAAGGACACAAGACGATATGATTAAACATCTTCTGTTAGTCTGCTACATGCTGACATTTCACCGCTGCCGTTTATGTTCCTGTCATGAATTAATTAGTTTCCTCTCTCTCACACACACACACACACACACACACACACACACACACACGTTTCATCTGCCACCATTTTTTATTGTCTGGCCTTTCTGGTTCAGTGGAGGCAGCAAAACACTGATTCAGAGCAGCATCGAGAAGCTGTATCAATAAAATCCTGACGACACCCATCCATACAAAGAGCAAATGCCTCGTGCAGTTTCTACTTTGTAGTTGTGAAGATTTTTTTATAGCAGTAAAGCAGGAAAACAGGAAATCATCATCAGGAACCAGTACTGAAAGCATCAGTATTAGTACAGATATTATAACATTAAGATTTCCCTTCATTGGAACTAAGGGACCAAGAAGACACGGCTGTCCACAAACATTTGGCCATACAGCCAGTTTGCCTCTCAAGCAAATATAAATGTTTCTGCAATATTCATTAACTTTTTCATTCAGGTATTTTTAATGCACAAATTCAAAAAAAGTGTGTACAGACTGGTGGTGGATGGAAATCTAAGTGTTTCTGTGTGTCAGGTGTGCGTCAGGTGCGTGTCAGTACCTCCAGGTTGTGGATCTGCTCCCTCAGCAGCCTCTTCTCCTCCTGCTCGGTGTTCAGTGCCATCTCCAGCTCTGGTCCAAAGCAGTGAGTTATTGGACAGAGAGCAGCCGACCAGCCTAGCGCTGCCTGCTTAGCTACAATCTTCTCTACGCTCTTCTCTGACAGGCCTAAAGGGGGCGCCGCACACAGCAGGGGCAGTCTGTTAGGCCAGACACACACTACACCGGCTGCTCACTCTACACCACCGGGGTTCATCACATCTGAGTCTGGCATTTTGTGGCTGAGCTGCAAAGTCAGACATCAGCTGGAAAACGACATCGTGCAGTGGTTTGTTGGGGTGCGTTCACTGACGGCATGTTTATCTGAGCTCTGCAGGTTTGTTTGTCCAGGTGATAAGGTGTCATCAAAACTTTATTACAACAAATAACCACAGCACGACGCCTGGAAATGTTCACACATGCACTTCATTTGTAATGAACACTTTGTGACATGGAAACAGCCGCCAACCCAGAGCCAATCAGACTCTACTCTGTATTTTTATTTTATTTTTCTGATAAATCTGATAATACGTGTAACTGTAACATGTTATTCACCATAATTAAACACTACATGAACACTTCAAAAACCTTTCTTAAGCATCTCTTTGATATAATATCAGTTTCAGGATCAATACTTTTTAAAAATTTTAAGATATGTAGACATGTTGTCCAAGAACTTAATATCTCAAATATAAAACTGTCATATTTTAGATTTAAATCAGGAACTCTGACTCTCTTCTCGACAGTTTCAATACTTGATGCTACGGACACATTTCAGTTTGATTTTCTTCCAGGGATCTGGTGTGCCGTGAAGTTTCCAGTTCCTACAACCGTGATTTAATCATTCAAATCCATGTTTAGCCTCCCAGCACCGACTCCGCCCGTCACACAGCTGCAGCTCAACACCTGATCAGTGTTAACGTCAGTCTGAGGTTTACAGTAACAGGGGCGATGCACTCCATCAGATGTCAGGAGGTGTGAAGTCATAATGAACAGTAAGATTTTTATAATCAAGTAAACGGGTGTGAATTAGTTTTGTAGCTTTGCCAGAAAATACCAGATTTCGGAGCCTAAACTTGAGTATCAGGGTGAAGATCCTGATATTTCTTTAAAGCCTCATTCATCTCCAGTTTGCTGATGTTCATCAGAGAAACACTGCGAGTTGTTCTTGTAGTGTGTGTCTGCCCTGAGCCAGCTAGCTGCTCTACACTCCAATAAAGCCAGGCTGCAGCATCACCGCTAATTCTCAAATACAAGCCACAATCCAAATCAAACACAGAGGACAGGAGGAACTGCAGCTGAATATTCACGGCCAATATTTGAGAATGTAGGGTAACGAGCTCCATAAAGGGCCACACTGGTGAGTTCACATGGTTCAGTCTGTTATTAGGAACATTTTCCAAATCCCACGTCAGCTTTGAGACTCGTCCTTCCAGGCAGCGTTAGCTTCACTTTATTTCTGTGAACAACTTTCTGCAGAGTTTAACTCGGCGTTTGGTCAAAATGATGTTACGTTGTGTGTTAATGCAGTTTGGAGCAGGTCAGGTTTTTACATCAACATCTGAAGTGATGCGTTCAAGGACACTGACATCTAAAACTTGAGTTGTCTCAATGCAAAGATATCTAATCTGTGGATTTCAGCTCTGTGACTTTATTCTGTGATTCTGTGACTTTACAAATTACTTAAAAAAATCAACTGATTTTCAAAATTGTGGTCAAGTTTTCTGTCCATCGACGAATGAGTTAACTGAGAAACTATTTTAGCTCTCGGCGTCTTTGCTCGCAGATATTCATTTGTTCTATTCACGTCGTGGCTCTACAGCTCACCAGGTGTCGTCAGGCGTCCCTCACACAGTGTGTCACAGCTTTTAAAAGGGCTGCTGTTCAGCATCTCAAATGTCAGGAGTGTCCTTGAACACACCGTCAGTGTCTGCTCTCAGCTTCATTGACACAATAATAACATCACTTTGACAAAAAACTAAAAGTTAACTAAATGTTGACTGGAAGTTTGAACTCTCTGCAGCCAGTTTGGTCCTTGAAGGATTTGAGAAAGTTGTTTCAGAGCAGATGAAGTAAATAAATACAGTTTAGAAACCTTTGGTGCACTGTGCACGTTGAAGCACGACCTTTTCTCCTCATCAATAAACCTCATGTTCAGATTCAAAGCAGCAGGGAGTGTATCTGCTGACAGCTACTGTGTGTGTGTCACAGCCTTCATCACCATCAACACACACACACACACCGTCCTGCTGCCCCAAACACTCACTACAGCACCACATGTGGATTCATCCACCGCTGAAAATAGTCCCCAACAAATGCACCATGTCCTCCTGTTTGTCTGATAAAAACTACAGCAAGCAGCTGTTTGAAACATCAAACTGTATATTTGTGAGGTGTTTGTAAAGATTTACGTCTTCAGCAGGAACCAATGGGGTCGGAGCTGAGAGCCACAGACAGGACTGAGAGCCACAGACAGGAGGTCAGACAGGACTGAGAGCCACAGACAGGAGGTCAGACAGGACTGAGAGCCGCAGACAGGAAGTCAGACAGGGCTGAGAGCCGCAGACAGGAAGTCAGACAGGGCTGAGAGACGGACTGACATGTTGCTGGTTTGAGTCTGAACATGAGGTTTGTCGACTATATGACTGACACTTTAAGTCGATGTCAACTAGATTTCTCTCAAAGCCAAATAACAATTGGAAAAACTGTATGATTTAATCATTCATGTGTACGAATGATTTAAATAATCTGACAAAACTAAATTTTGGTGTTCTCCTTTAAAGTCGGTCAGAACAGTGAGTGTTCAGTCAGCAGAAACCAGCTTACTGACACCTTATGGAGAGAGAAACTGTTTCTTTCAATGTGAAATTCAAATGGTTCACTGGTCTACGAGTCGACTATTATTTCACAGTTACTGGTTAAATCAATACAACTATTTTAATGCAAATACAGGCGACGTTTCAGTTTACACACTCATCAGACCAGAGAGTTATTAAAGATCACATGAGAGGACAGGAGTTCTTGTTTTAAAGGGAAATGCTGTCTAATAAGTAAGAAAACAAAAGTGTAAACTCACCGTGCAGCTGTTTCCCTGTTTGATCCATCTGAGCCTCCATCTGCAGGCAGAGAGAGGAAATACAGAACATTACATCTTTAACATACAGACACACGTTTACAGAAGTGAGCAAATGTGAATTCTGGTATTTGTCAACCTGGGTGTTAATCTCACTTTATTTTTCCCACTACGCAGGGTTCGTACAGCGTTTTAAGAGTCAAATTCAAGCACTTTTCAAGCACTTTCAAGGTACCAAAAACATAAATGACCAACAACCGCTCTGGTGAAAATCTGAGAAACATGGACTCCAGCAAAAATGTTGAATTTTGGGACAATCTGTAGAGCGATCAGCCCTGATCTACATCGTTCCTCCCGGAGTCGGCATTTCCCACATTTCAACATGAGAGAGTGAGAGTGAAACACAACATGTTCCTCTCTGTCAATCACCTGTTCCAGTCTGTCACTGGCTCCCTCTGCTGCTGGCTCCTCCCCTCTCCCTGTGACATCAGAGACTCCGTTGGCGCTGGCTGACCCGTCGGTCTCCGTGGTAGCGCTCTGGTTGCCCTGGGTGACAGCCTGTCTCTGCAGCTCTTTGTCGTAGCGCTCCTGGAGGGCTGCAGGAGAACCACATCAGATCAGAATCACATCTCAACTGTTCTCACCTGCAGGAGCTTCCACCTGCATCTTTCAGCTCTTAATCTGGGAAGGAATTATTAAATCTGCAACACACACACACACACACACACACACACACACACACACACATCACTTTAAAACTCTAAGTGTTTGTCCTGTTTGGTTTGTCGTGTACGTGTGCTGCTCCTTGGGCAAATAAGTTGTTTTAGAGGTGGACTTAGGGCAGGGCGCGCGTTCATTATCAATTAATCTGACCATTATTTCCTCGATTACACGTTTGGTCTAAACATGTGAGACCCACCTGTTTAGACTGTATTTTATTTCTTGCTTTAGAGTTTTAATCTGAAAAGCTTTGACTTCCTGCTCAAGAAATAAAAGTTTCCTCGCTTTACTCACTGAGACAGATCGCATCAGCCGTTAATGGAACACGCTGGAGCGCACAGAGACATTTTATAAGATACAGTTGTTGTTTTACAACATCACACCTTTCATTTTCTTCTGGAGGGTGGAGTTTTCAGCCTGGAGGCGGAGCAGTTCTCCATCAACGGGGCTGGAGGCGGGGTTGGGCGGGCCGCTGGATGCAGAGGCTCCTCCTCCTTCCTTCAGGCCCTGGTTCTCCTGTTCCAGCTGTTCGATCTGCGTACACAGCTGGAAACAAACAATGATGGTATGAAAATGAGTCCCCTGAAGGCATCCTGTGTGACTGTGACGGAGCACTGAAGCTGCTGCTAACGTGCTGCTAACGTGCTGCTAACGTGCTGCTAACGTGCTGCTAACGCTACGCCTCCTGTGTCAGTTAAATCCAAGTAATATATTCTGTATGTTACTAGCGAAAGGAAAGAGTCACCTTGGAGAGCTCAGTCATGAGCGTGCTGTTCTGCAGCCGGAAGTCTTCCTCCTGACTGTGGAGTTTCCCCTGAAGCATCTCATTCTCACTCAGCAACGCCTCCACCTCCTACACCAAACACCACCAAGGTTAGAATAAACTCTAAATATCAACGTCTTTATTGTCTTAACAAACTACAGGAACTTTGTGAAGCTGAGAGAATAAAAAAGTGAAACATGTTCATCATGGAAATATAAAAACGTTAAAAACACTTTAATTAAACTAAGACGTTTATTCAAAAATAAAACGTATAAAATGTATATATAAATATAAATTATAAGAAAAGTATATAAACAGCAGAGGGCGCTGATGATCAGTGTAAACCTGCAGTAACCATAACAACCACACAAGGTAGACTCACCTGAGCTTTCTTGCTCTTATTCAAAGCCTGAGGAGACGAGAAAACAGCTGATCAATACGAGCTCAATGAAATGTGAAATAAGTGACGGATCATCTGAGAGTTACAGTCCGGAGGATCTGAAAGTATTAATCATTTCTAATCATCAAGAATTCGTTACCTTCTGTGCTTTGATAAAATCTCTTTCCAAAACCACATTCTTCTGACGGACGGCGTTCAGTTCTGAAACAGCAACAACATTCATCATCATTATTGATCAATGACTCGTCATTAACAGCTTATAAAATATAAAATACTTGATGAAAACTTTAAACAGTTTGAACGGTCTGAGTAACCTGAGTAAATCAGGTGTTTGAATCATAAATGAATTAAAACACGAGTTAATTATTCCTCCTGCCATTAGTCAACACATGGACAAACAAAAGTCAAATGATGAAACACAATAACAGACTTCTCTAAAGGACGTAAATTACAGACTAAACATGTTGACTATCAGTGAAGGGCTGAGAAACAAAATGGCTGCTCTAAACTCCTGACAACAGCCTGAAGTCTGACTGATGTTTACGTACCAGTATGAGCACACTAAAAAATGATAATAATATCAGATAAACAAGGAAAAGTTCCTTGAATCAGTTTAACAACATGTGGGGCCCTTTTCTGTGTTATTTAGAGACCATCAGGGTCAGTGAAAACTGTGATGTCATCTGGGAGGAGCAGAGAGAACAACCCTGATGATGTCGTAGTGATGTCATCAGGGTTATCTCGGCTTGAGACTACAAATTTATAACTAAAAGCCTGCGTTACAAAACCGACCCTCCACGGGCCTCGTATCATAAAACAATATTAATAAAAACATTATCAATCACACTTCAAATAGTCAAACTGAGTAAAGAACTGGGTTCCACTTTTTTAACCTCGTGATACAGATGTTCTGTACGCTATGAGGGGCTCATCCCGAAGTTCCCAGCTCTATATTCCCTTAATATAAAGACACACTTTACATCCGTCTTCCTCGTGATTTAAAAAGGTGTACAAAGAATTAAAAAATAAATAAAATGATGTGATTGTTGATTACAAATGAGGGATTAGGGCATGACTTTAGAGTTTCAAATGATGGTTTGAAAGTCAAGTTGAACCTCGTGAAATAACGTTGTGCCACTGCAGAGTCGACCTGTGGCTCTTCTTCTGCTCTGAGTTTTAATCATGTGTGTCTCTTCATATAAACCAGCATTGTAAGAAATTGGTGAGGGCTATCATATATATTATATATATCAGTTCAAACTGCAGAAAAACAAAAGGAGATGGACGTTTAAAGTGCAGTTTGACTGTTCAGCCACTGTGGAGATATCCATGTCTGAAGTCAAGAAAACTGTCTTGCCTGCACATTTGAGGGTGTAGGTTTCAAGGAGTCTAACATCAGCTGTAGGTGGGCGATTTAAACATATTGACCCAGGGAAACACACATTGCTGAGAACATAAAACCCTTTGAACGATCTCCTTAATGTGTCATACTGGCAGGATATTGAGCTGGGGACCCTGGGAGCACAGATACGCTCCCCTATATGAGCTACATGAGATGCACGTTGAAACTCTTACAAAAACTGAGCCAAATCAATCAGAAAATAGTTAAAGATACGTCTGACCTCAAAGAGAACACCTGTTAAAGTAAGTTAGTACAAAAGCAGCTTTGATGACAGCAGCAGGTGAACTGATGTCAGGCTGAAACGCTGCTCTGATAAAGTTATTATTATTATTCATTACAAATCTGTCTGTCTATGTAAGATATAATATATCTGTCTGTATTAATGTGGTGACGAAGAGGCGACAAACAGGCGACAAACAGGCAGCACCTTTAACACAAACATCATCATCATCAGTAAACATGAAGTACAGAGGTTTTACCAGATGTGTTCTTCCTCAGATCATCAGACAGCTGGTAGTTCTGAGTCCGCAGCTCCAGCAGCTGAGCCTGCACGCGCACACACACACACACACACACACACACACATCATATCATCATCATCATCATTATGCACCTGAAGCCAGGGACAGGTGTTCAATTAAATTTCAATTGGTGTTATATTATGAATGCACACAGAGGCCGGGGAAGGAAGAGATGTCTGTGTGTGCAGTGGACTGCTGCTAATGATTTAATAAAAAGAGAAACGTTAGAGTCCTATATGTTAAATTTAATGGACGTTTGCTCCTGGCTGGTAGCACCCAAAGGGATTTTAAGATACTTAATATAACAGGAAACAAGTCCTTTACTTCCTTTGTTATGTAATGACCACAGTGTAAACCCTTCTGTATGTCAACACCAGCACTGTCTGCAGTTAGCATGCTAACAGGTGTCAGTGCTGTCTGTCCTCTGGTTCATGTTGTATTTCCTTATTCATGAGAGTAATGCGGTAACTTTGCCTTAAACGACAACCAACACCGCTGTGTGTGTGTGTGTGTGTGTGTGTGTGTGTGTGTGTGTGTGTGTGTGTGCCGTGACTCTCATCGGGGCGAGTGTCCCGTGCATGCTAACATGTCAGCTAGCTAGCTAACTGACTGACAGATACAAATTGGGGCTAGCAGCAGAAAAGCTACATGGAACCATTTTTTCCTTCTGCCTCTTCTATAGGAGGAGGATAAGCTAGGTTAGCTTACTAACCAATCGACACCAAGCTAGCATACTGTAGTAGACTATCATTTAAAAATGCTTCTAGCAGTTATTTATCTTTCAGATCAATAACTTCATCTCAGACTGACCGTCACCTCCCCGACATTATTAAATGTATACCGTCAGCCCTCTCTGCAGTAACACAAGCTGCCGCGCTAACGCTGGACACCGTTAACTACTCCCACCCTAACGGCTAACGGTTAGCATCAGAGAGCTAACGCCCCTGACAGTGATGCCGCACCTGGCTCCTGTATGACAGGTGTTATTCACAGAGCTGACAGCTACCTGTGCGTGAACCCACCGACCTGAAACAAAAGCTGTCGCGTTCTTTTCTTACCTGCATCCGATGAAACTCCTCCTCTGACAGAGCCTGCGACATGGCCATGTTTACCTGGGCTGCTAGCTAGCAGGCTAAGCTAGCGGAGGAGACTGAGGAGAGCAGCACAGAGGAGGAAACAGCACAGAGCTCTCACTCTGACTCTGTTTCCGAGAACCAACAAGGAACTACAGTGTTTTCCGCTGCTGCCCCTCTGCGCGATACGGTGGTGGAAACTAACCAAGTACATTTACTCAAGTACTGTGCTTCAGTACAGTTATAAGGTACTTGTACTTTTCATTTGATGCTGCTTTATACTAATACGCCACAATATTTTGTACTTTTTACTGCACTACATTTATTTGACAGCATTCGTTTCTTTACAGATTCAGATTATTAATACAAAATATAAATCAACTAATAAATTATGGTATACTATTATAGATTAAAGTACCCAGCAGTATATATAGTAATTAAAATGAGCTCCACCAGCCACAACATTAAAGTGCTGAACATGTTAATGCATCAATAATTATAACACAATAATATATATTTTTCTGAAATGAGCCATTTTGTATAATGAGTACTTTTAGTTTTGATACTGTAAGTTTATTTTGATGCTTCTACTTTTGTACTTTTACTTTTTTATTTTTAAACGAAGGACTTTTTCTTGTAACGGAGGTTGATTTGACTAAAGTAAGAGTTCTGAGTATTTCTTCCACCGCTGCATTAATAGATAAAACTTGTGAGATACAGACGCAGCCTACTGTAAGCCTCTGAAACCCTTAAAGGCCTCCTCATCTATCTAACCCTTTTTTAAACATGTAAAGACAGAGGTGGATGAAAAGTTATGGAATGGAAATTATGGTTAACGGAAATGTTTGGAGATACATTTTTTTAAATCTTGCAAGCAAAAGTTGAAGCCTTGAACACTAATAGACCTTTTCCACAGCAGCAGACACACAGGTGTAACTCACTACATTAAACATGGCTCTGTTCCATTTCAGGGTTTGGACAATCTAGCCACCATGCAGGGGCTCTGGAGCTGGCAAAACTAATTGGTATGCAGCCATTGTTAATGTCACTCATTACAGGTGTGCTTTCACCTGCTGCGACATGTCAGAATCTCTGCTGTGAAAACGGCCCACAGGTCTCAGATCAGACAGCTGCAGCTCCTCACTAAGACCGGCAGAGACCACATCAGTCCAGGTCTCAGATCTTTGCACCGGCTTCCTGTTTGTCAAAGAATTGATTTTAAAATACTGCTGTTGGTTTATAAAGCACTGAGTGGTTTATTTCTGATCTGCTGCTCCAGACCGCCTCTCATAGGGTCTGGGTTCAGGTCTGCTCACTGTCCCCAGAGTCCTGCCAAGACCGCCTCTCACAGGGTCACCTGTAGAAGCAGTGTTCAGTTTTCATTCTCCACAGATTTCAAAGAACTTGAAACTTTTCTGTTTGGAATTATTTATTCACATCTTGCTCTGTCGTTTTTATTCTACTGTTTGATTTGTCTGATTCTATTTTAGCTTATTTTAAACTTCTATTTCATTTAGTTCTACTCTTTTTTTAATTTGATTTATGTATGTCTTGATTTAGCTTTGTTTCTGGTCTGAAGCCCTTTGAATTGCCTTGTGGTGGGAAGGTGCTGTTCAGATGAACTCGCCTTGCATCTCGTATGTTGATCTCGCTGCCTGCAGACTCACTGGTGGTCTGGCTGTGGTTGTCCACAGTGCATACAAAGGTTGTGAGCTGTTTGCTCTGAGTAAGGAAATGCCACTCTGACACGCACTGGCAAAGTAAAGTTCAGTGAAGTAATCGAGTTGATGTCCTGAACTTTCTTCACACTTCCTCCCACTGCAGCACAGAGAGAGCGGGAGGGAGGGAGAGGCTGAATTATCTAGAGTTAAATTATTAACTGACAGGGTTAAATATAGAGGCAGAACTGAGAGAGCGAGACAGAGGTAGAGAGAGAACTGACAGAGGTGGAGAGAACACAGGGTCAGCGAGAGAGAGAGAGAGTTTCAGTTTTGGTTGGTCAGACAGTTGGAGGAGGCCGCCTCAGGTGCTGGATGTTTTCTGATGTTTGTTGGATGTTATTTGACGCAACATGGAGCTGCTGCCCTCCCTGCTGTCCACTCTGAGGACGGTGGATCCCAGGACTCTGGATCAGGAGTACAGTGTGAGTGTTTTCATACCTGAAGACGCTGGTTTAAATTTAAGTTTAGCGCTTAGAGCAGACTTCTGGTCATGTCAGGTCAGGACTCGGCGTGGTGACAGCGAGTCCTGAGCGTCTCCGACACCATCAGACTGATATCTGTCTCATAAGGGAAAGAAATATGAATAAAAATGCCTTCGTAAAATTCAGACCTAAAAATGAAGTGAAAAAAGGATTCGCACACTTACTGAACACACACACGTCTGCATGTTGTAGCCTTTTATATTTCATTACTTTACACCTTTGCACACACACACACACACACACACACAGTGTGTCTGTTGCTTTCCTGGAAAAAGCTGCTGTTTTACTGGTTTGATCTGAGCTCTCTTTATTCAAACGAGCTGCAGCAGATAATCTGATAAACTGAGCTGCGGTGTGTAAAACATGCAAAGCTAAACACAGACGTCATTATTTACACAAAGTTAGATCCAGTTTGTGTTTCCTAAACGTCACTCCTTACTCGTCTTAATCTGAGCGTTATAAATCTACAGTGTACTTTAAAGCAGAAACATGCTTTAAAGTAACGTATTTTTAAGGCGACTGAACAGTTTCCTGCCTTCTGTCGGTTAACAAACCTGTTAATGGCTAACACATCCAAAATGTTGAATGTGAAACACCCGACTTCCAAGTAAAACTAAATCTCACTTCTCTTCTTGCAGCCTATATGTATAATTATAGTGATATTATAGATATGCACACCTCTCCCTCCTCCTCAGTGCCTCTTCACTTAAAAAAGACACCGTGATTTCAATGTTTAAATAAAACTTTAATGTCCATTGTCCTGTTTCAGTATCAAGCTAACAATTAAACTTGATTTTATAACTCGGTACTCTCTGAAGCTGCAATTAGTGCTGTGATGAGATCAGGTGGAGCACTGAACTCCTCAGAGGTGACACGATCAAACACTGTGGTGTGTTTGTGGACGATCTGTCGGCTTCACACGTCAAAACCAAAACAGCCTCATGTGTCTGAAATGTCAACGCTGAGAAACTTTCACTCTTGTCGGCGTGCAGAGCTCCATCACCAGACGGCTGCGTTTACAGCTACAGCTCTTACACACTCACACGCACTTTGTTCTCTGACCTCAGAGTGAATCACTTGACAGTTTAAGAGTCTCTTCGCGTCCGCTGGCCGAAGGAACAAAGGTCGGCTGGGTTTAAATCCTCCTCCATGTTTTAAGGTGTGTTTGTGGTCCGTGTGAACACCGGAGGTCTGTACCACGGAGCAGGGTTTGGGGTTAGCGGCGTAACTTCAGGTTTCACCCTGGGTTTTCACTTCTTACCGGGGTACATCGCCATGGTAACTAACGCTGCTCCGGAGCAGGTTATGTTGGAGATAACAGGTCAATGCGTATAAAAGCACCGCCTGCCGACCAATCAGGTCTCTTGGAAAATGGCTTCACCAACAGAAGATCCCGTGGAGCTCGGTGCGGGTCGAGGGAGTGAGGGGCGGTGGCGGGGCGGTGACGAGCAGTGAGGGGCGGTGACGAG
>LKNJ01006007.1:0-19801 GCA_002120245.1 Maccullochella peelii | reverse complement strand
TGGACACCTCTCTCATCTTTTAAGTGGGAGAACTTGCACAATTGGTGGCTGACTAAATACTTTTTTGCCCCACTGTATCCATTTACTATTTTACTGCTGCGGTGCACTGCAAGCCATGTGGTCATCAGGCCTGGCCACTCGGCTTCTTTCACTCCACATCCATCAATGCAATCAAGGAATTGGGCATTGAATCCTTATGACCCATCTCCTAAGTACTTGATGTGGTCAATTGACAAATTTACAAAACTGACACAAAAAACAAAAACAAAACATATTCTAAAGAAATACTTTCAATGCTCGGTGTTCAAAATTTTAGTCTATTTCACACCTATGTCACCATATTAGTTTGGATTTGTGTACTGTCACACGTCGATGACAATTGCCAACCTTAGTCCCACCTACAAGGATGCTGATTAGCTCAGTTGTTTCTCAAACTGGGAAAGCTGCTATTCACAAGAGCAACACAAGACCTTTAAATCACTCTACAAATTGTGAGATGTGGGAAGAGATTCAGAGACTTCAAGTGGCTTTACCTCTGTGATAATATTGCCATCTTTTTCTCCCCTCACTCTTCTCTCCCTCCCCCTTTCTGTTTCCCTCTCTTCCTTCTAGTTCTCCCTCCTGTTTTCGCTTCCATCCCCGGTCCCCACCATTGCCAGATCCATACTAACCTCTCTGTCACACTCTGCTATCCTGCACCTCTCCCATTCCCTAATCCCCATCATCTCTGCTTCCCTCCTTCAGTCGCTCCCTCCTTTTCATACCTCTCTTATTTTTGCTTCTTCTTAAATGGAGAGAGCATAGGGAGTGGAAGAACAATGGAGTGGAAGGTGTGATCAGAGAGAAAAATAATCAGAATTCCTCCACAGAGAAAGGGAGAGAAGAGATAACGGCACCCTGGAAAACCGTCGTCATGGCAACACTGTGGCAACCCGGGACAGACTAGCCTGTTAATTAAAAAGTTGATTAATTGCCTTTTAATTGCATACTTAAACATTGTAACATTGAGGTAGTCTTATTTCTTAATCACTCTACTTTATACTCGCTCTTTTCTTTCCTCTTTCTCGTCCTCTCCGTGTTACTTTAAGCTCTTCTATAATTTCCAGTGATCAGACAGAGAGCGTGCTCACAGACAATAATCCGCTTGAGTTGATAAATATATCTTATAGAGGAAGGATGAAAAGGGGCAATAGAGAGCAGAAAGGACAGAGGGTGGGCTAAAATGCTGTGCGTTCTTTGTTTGTTTCAGCCCACTTTTGTCCTGCATGCTGTTTAGCAAGGTGGGCGTATTTAGAGAAAGAGACGGAACTTCACTCATTTGGTATCAAGGTCATAAGAATGACTGTTGAAGGGGGAATCAACACAGAATAAATGTGGACGAGAGTGGGGATGTCATCTGGCAGATCACACATACAAATGCAAAATCAGTGCAGGACAAGCAAACAGTAATCAAACACAAATCAAGCAAACATCTAAATAAAGGCTTGTGTCCCTCCGTACAACCCTCCGTCGCTCCTTCTAGCAGCACCTCATTTTTTTTTATCAAGGTTATCATGAAATCCAATCAGACAAAGTGTTTTTCTTGGCTACAGATTAATTATTTTGTCTTTCCCCCTCTTTTCTGTCTCTTTTTTTCTGCCTCTCTGTCTACGCTATTTGAAGATTGAGTGTCTGTATCATGTGCCCTCGCACTTGCAGCTGGTCGGCTTTAATTGCATGCTTACTCCCCAGCGCTGCTTTTGTTTTGCTCTGACGACATCTTGCTTGATCATCTTTTAATGACCACTGATAGACACACTCACTGCTCTGGTAACCCCCACCCCACACACACACACACACACACACACACACACACACACACACACACACACACACACACACACACACACATACCACACCCCACCCAAAAAAAACAAACAAACAAAAAAAACCAGCCCACTTGACATAAGGCTCCATATGCTGGAGTGACTGCCTCCAGGGAACGATGTGTGTGGTTTTATTTTATGTGTGTCATCTGTGAGCAATGCCTGGTTTGTATGCTCAGCCTTCTGGTTTTCCATACCAGCTGAGTAGGGAGGCGCCCATGAGGACGCTGGCATAGGTGTAGACTTCTGTGTTCACATATCACCCTGATTACATATGCACTCACATGTCCTGTTTCCATGGTAACACCATGCCCCCCTTCAGTTCACGCACATACCACCAATCTCTGTGTAAGTTAGTACTTGTTGTAGTAATTTAATTTGATACTTTATTTCAGCATTCCATGTCTGTTGCTTTTTTATTTTCTTTTTTGTCTTTTATTGTGAAGCACTTTGTGACGTCTGCTCTTGAAAGGTGCTATATAGATAAACCTAGTTACTTCCTTGTTGCTAATAGTACTTTGTCAGCAGGCTGACAGGCCTGCTCCCACCCCAGCACACGTACACGTCTAAGTGGATCAATTTGTACCAACTTAATAAAAAAAAGTGCAACACCACGATAGCCTTAGGTCGTTTCTAAGCCCTCAACTGTCGTGTGTGTGTCTGTATGTATGTGTGGCAGCATAAGGGGGGGTCATATTAGCCGTGTAAGCCGGGGTTGAGTAGCCCCACCGCCTGCCTACCGCCTCTGTGATGGGAGAACATCTGTTGGCTGTGATATGAAGCTTGGCAGTATCTCTTTCTCTCTTCTTCTCCTTCGCTTGCTCTCCTCCGATTCTGTTATGAATTCCCCAGCTGCTCTGCTCCCTCCCTTCACCTGAAAACCCTGTCCCGCGCCACCTGTGCAGTTTTAATGCATAATTTATCTGCTAAGTAACCACATCCGAGAAACGCATCCCTCCGTCCCTCTTCTGCTTTCCCTCTTTCCCCTCAGCCTTTGGCTTGGGATGTGAAAGTGGACACCTATTTTCTAATATTCTTATTTAAGAGGATTACGATTGATTGGGTTCCAGTAGTGGGCAGTGTATCCAAGAGTCAGTGACTGAGTGAGAATCTCTCATTGGAAGAAATCAGTCCAGTGTTTTTGTTTTCCTTTTGATAAATCCCCAATACAAAACTATTAATTATTGCCTTATTATTTTATCTTGCTGCTTCATACATTTGATTGCCAAGTGCTATTATATCATACAGATACAAATTGATATATAAAAAAAGAATTGCCTCTTGAATTCTTTGTATGTTTGATGTGTTAACTGCCTCCCCAAACATGATATACTGGTGTTGTGTGATTTCAGTTTTTACAGCTTGTCAAATAGGCCTGTGTGCAACTGACATGTTTTGTTACCATGTACACATTTGTGTCCTTGCAGGCCTATAAGCAGTTGTACTGTATTAGCCCACTGTGGCAGGAGCGATGCTGCTACCACATCGTAGCTCAACCTGGACCAATTCTTCCCAAGGCTACGACTGTGCCTCTGTGCACATACATGTTTGTGTGTGCTTATCCCTGTCTATATGTTTTATGGTGCAAGGCTGCTATGTATTATATCTGAATATGAGGAAGGAATGAGAAAGTCCCCCTTCCTGTAAATCAGTTCTCTTTCCACTACCACAGCTTGCCCGTCTTACTTATCCCACCATGACAAGGTGAGTGATCAGGAATAATGTACCATAAACAGCGCCTCTTAACCTTGGAGATGGGTCTTTTAGGGCCAGGCAGTTGCATTGGGTTAATGCCTTTTTTCTTTACCTTTTCTTTTACCCTGACACCTGTGACTCAACTCTCTGTCCAATCAAGATCAACGACGACAACTTTTCTTTGCCATGGAGGTTACTCAATTTGATTTGGGGTTGTCAAGAAACCTGAAGTGGCCTCGGGTCTGTTGTGTTACATACAGTCGATAAACCAAAGTAGAGGACCCTGGTAGCCGCCTGTTAGTCTGTCAACCTGTGTGGTACCTTTTTATCAGCTTTGAGGATTTACCTGACACCAACCTCTCGTCACATCAGTAATTGGCAGGGAGTCATATTGGTTTAAAAAGCCAGAGTGGAAAAAGGAACATATGCACTTAGCAGCAAAGAGGAAGAAAGAAATGGGTGATTTTCTCACTGACAGCCCCTCCATAACACAATCGGTAAACAATAACAGCATTACCTGTATGTATGAATACAACCATTCATCAGCCATTAACCTTTTACCTGTTTACCAAGGGCAGTGTGTAAATATTAATCATTGATGATGTGGAAAAAAAACCCAAGCTGCTATAGTGAAGTTGTCATTTAATTTGTTGTCATTTCCTGTTTATAAGATCTCTGAGTTTTGTTTTTGTGGTTGTTGGTTTAATGCTTGAGAACTCTTAACACTACAATATTATAAACATCAAATGTTTAAAAGCACATAACGTGTATGCTTGTATATACAGTAGATACACTTGGAAAATCATGATTTTAAATAAAGCTCCTATGACTTTAAGAGGAGGCAGCGTAATCATAGAAGCTGTGATATGGCAGATTGCCCCTCAATGAAGCAATAGTCTGTCTTGTTGATCATTCTCTGCCTCTAATGGTTTAGTCAATACAGACAACATCATCGAGCATCAGGTAATCCAGGGTTGTCCACCTTTCTGCCACGCCAAACTGTCCTACTCATTCACGTGACTCCAATGCAGATTTCTCACTTTGTATGCCAGTCAAATTACTTTCTAGAGCTTGTTGTAATTTATAGGGATACCTTTTGTACATAATATCATGGAGGAAATGCTAAAATAAAACGTAAATGCCGAGTCATAAGGCAGCACTTTCTGGTAGATTTTAGCACTCACAGATAGTGTTGTACTCTATTGAGTACCAGAGGGATTGGATTTACAGCAAAAAGAGTTAGTTTAACTTTTAATTTAAATTTTCATCCTTTAATGACTTTCCAATTAAATTGTTGTATCAGTGAAGCTCACCCACCAAGCATCTAAACAGGATAAAATTAAACATAAGTAAATGTGGTCTCTTTCAATTCTTATGTGTAGCTTTAAGCCTTTTGATGTGAGCTTCTAAAAATAAATAAATAAATAAAAAGCCTACAAGTCAACATGAGACGAAAGAGAAGAATGTGCCCTCGATTGAATTAATTAACCATTCTCTCTAAAGGGGATTCATCAGGGATATAATGGGGGCTAAATTAATTTGCAAAGTGCACTCTTATGAATAATATGCTCCTATTGATTTCAGTTGTTCTCCAAGGTTGATTGGTTAATGAATTATCAATGGAACTATGTAAGTATCCCATGTAAGAAGAGAGAGCACTCTATTTTATCTTGCTCATATTACTCTATACTTCAGCTAGTTTGCGACAGCTGCGTCGTTTCAGAACTAGTTTGTCATGTCACAAGTTTGTCATGGGTTGCGAGAGCTGAGCAACCTTGTCCACTGAGGTGTGTTTGAATGAGAGGACAGTGCATACTGTAGCTGTCAAATGCTTTATATGTGTGAGTGAAGTCCATGAAGACAGGTTAATGAGTAATTGTGAAGACGGACTGTATTTTGAGATGTATTTGTAATGTTCTTTTCAAGGAGCACTCTCTTCTGAGTGTGTCACATTAATCAAAAGGGTGTGACATGCTCTTTCTTAGGAGAGTAAAAATGAAACATCTCTCAAATCAACTTTTTTACAGCTTTAGAAATTCAGTTAAAAACCATTTGTAAACCAGATTTAAGTATCTGCGATATGAGTCAGTTTAATTAAGTATTCTTCTAATGTTTCTCTTAACAGTTAGTGGGTTAAACCATACCTTCATGTCTTTTTTTATTTATTTATATAAATTTGGGCACTTGCCTGCTAACAAAGTACATAGTGTGTACTTTAGGTAGCAGTGTCAATTTTTGTATCAACAGATCATACACACATACTACTAGAATTGACACACTGCCACCTTTAATCAGTGTTCAAACCAGCCCTCACCCCCTTGTTTTGGCACTACATGTGTGTTCAGTCACCCATCTGTCTGTGTATTCATCCACCTGTGCTTGTATGTGTGAATCTATGAATATAGCACACTTGCTTAGCCTTTCTAGGCTGCCGCTCTCTTCATCAAATTAGAAATATTCAGAGAAATCAGCACAAAGCTAATCAGCAGCCCACTTAACTCTCCAAAGCAGAGCTGCACTCCAAGTGTCAAAGAGCTACTCCTCCATCAGCAAGGTATCTGGTGTGCCAGGCTGGGAAATGAAGACTTGCCACCAATGAATTGCTGCAACAATTTTGCTATAACCAGGTATTTCTACTTCAGGGCTAGCCATTTAGCATCAAGGTTTCACTTGTTTAAGAAACCAATTTGGCTGTTAAGAGTTACAGTGGCTGGTGTCTTAGAAAGTTTGTCATAATTTCTATAAACAGAAAATATTTTTCACTTGGTAACTGATAATTTTTTATTGTAGTGAATTGGATGATAAATAGATGGTCTGAAGCAGTAAGGTCACAGGTTTAGCAAGAGAAAGGAAGCAGGGGACGAAAACAGATTTGCAAAATAGAAATGGATCCTAACAACTTTTAGCCTTTTTCATGTGGTTCTGATTGTCACCATGTGCAGCAATAGAGCAACATTGACCCATCACATTACCTCACTAGACACAATTGGGTGCATGTGTGTTATGTCATTCAGGAGTTGTGAAGGTCAGCCTAACCTGCCATCTCTCTCAGCTTGGCCTCCATTATTAGGACTTGTTGTCCTTTCAGCCCGAGCTTAATGGCCTGCCGCTTTTTCCTTTTTCCCCATCTTTCTATCTCTCTCTTCCCCGCTCTCGCTCACTCATTGTCTCTGGCAGCTTGGTGGCTCTTGCGTCTGGCTGCAGTTGCAGAGCAGCAGCAGAAGCAGCAGTCACATACCTGCATTCAAGTGGAACAAACAGGATGGTTGGCTGCTCACGGAAGGTCATCAGCCCTGGGCACTGTGTGTGTATTTATTTGTGCTTTAAAAAGCGATGAAGCTCTACAGTGTTTCTAATAGTGCACTCAGAGAAAATGCAAAACAAATGTTCTCCTTTCTGTTATCACACTTACCACTTTTAGCAGTCTTGGCCACACTGTCGATCGTTTATTGGCTATTTGTGGCGTTTACTGTGACAACATGCTGTTTGTGTGAAATGTGTGTGTGAGTGATTGATTACTCTTATGTCGTGTCTATACAGGAGGCGTTTAAGCAGCATTTTTCTGTCATCCCGTCTCATGACAGAACAGATACGCTTATATTTTAATATTCCCAGGCCACGTGACGCCTCACATTTCACTTGTGCTATACGTGCTCAAACATGATCCGAAGTATGTTTTTTCACTTCAAGCCTATTTTCTTCTGTTTTATGGGCATAACTACAGCGTTTGTGTGTTGAGCTCTGAGCGCTGCCAAAACGGAGGTAACCTACACCCATTACTGTGCCTGAACGCATCCTGTATAGACACAGAAAGAGGGATTGAAGCTGCTGCTGCTCTACTAATGTGCTGCTCAAGCTATGCCTCCTGTGTAGACATATTAGCTGCAATTCACACATGTAGCTACAAAGAAAGTAGAAGAAGCAGCAGAATGTCAGTCATTTTCAGTGGAAACATACAATGTCAGAGGTGTGAAGATGCAAAATGGCAAAGGTTTAACATTTTTTAAATGTCTATTAGCGCACTGGTCGACAACTCAAATGAAACAATATCTGCTCGCCTTTTTCATTGACTTTGTATGTATTTGTGTAACCTCTAAATTTCAGACATAGAGAGAGGCATATAAAATGGCGAGGCCAGTGTGTTTTTCTGTTTCTGTACCTGTCTCTTGTCACTGTGACATCCACACTCAACACAAGGTCCAGAGGTCAACAGGATGCTTGGCGTCCAATCCCACCATAGGCCCATCCACTTGCTACCACCCTAAAGGTGCCGCAGTGATGGCCACCAGGCTAATGAATGGGGACACTCTAATCTTTGTAATCCCTAATTGGTGCTGCAGGTTTGATTAAAAGCCAAGGCATGTCTGTTCAATTGCAATGTGGGAAGCATGCTTATTACCAGACACTGTGTATTTTAGCATTTGTGACTGTGCACATAATGTGTGCATATGGCTGGCTGTGAGTGTGCTAATAATGTACATGCCTGTCTAATGCCACACCAAAAAATCCTGGTTGATCAGGGGGTTTACGAAGCGTGGCTGCATTTTCGGTCTTCATTAACCTTGCTTGCCCTCAATCCCCAGAATTTCTACCTGCTTTCTTTCCTCCTCCCTTCCCTCCTTTTCCCCTCGTCTTCTTCAGCTCTATTCTGTTTTTTTTTTGTTTTTTTGCAGCGTTTGTTGGATGAATAATTGAATGTAATTGGGTATTATGACCCTGTCTTTTGTTAGCAGGTTGGCAGGGTAGCCACACTCAATTCTTCTATCACTTGTTTCATGGGTAACAGTTGGAAGCACTTCTTCCATGGTTATGACTATTGTTGTTTTTTCCCCTCCAGATCTCATTCACCAATTTCTCCGTCGCTTGCACACACGCGCACACACACAGTTCACATCTGTAAGACTCTTGCCACAGTACATCACCACATCAATGAGGTAAAAGGATAATTTTAGCATGCTGAAGAGCCAGCATATTAAAAAAGCCTCGGGTATGATTAACTAAGCCTTAACATTAGCGTAGCTCTGCAGCTAAGGCAGAGTAAAAAAATGACAACATTAAAACTAGCTAATCTAATTAGCTCGATGATACCATGCAATTAAATAATTAGCCAGAACCTAATTGGCTGATATCACTGCGCCGTTAAAAAAAAATCTGTCTGCCTCTTTTCCTTCTCTTTCTGTAACCTTTTAAAAGTAAACACTTCCCAAACAGCCTGCAGAAATGAACGGTAACAAGCTGTGCTGCTGCTGCTGCACAAGAAGTTGGAGCATTGTGAAGCTCGGTTGCACTTTTTGACTTTTGAGTTCCCCGCCAATCTTGACTCCCTGTGTTCTCCTGTACATCTCCTTCACTCTCCTTCTTCAGCGGTTTATCTGCAGGGAGTTGATTAGCTCGCTTTCATCCTGACCAGCCTGTGTTGGTGTAAGTGCTTAATACTATAGCTGTATACAAACATGCTGTATTCAGTCTTGACAACCACCCACTCTTTTTTCCGCATCCCTTGCTCTCTGTAAATACACACACACACACACACACACACACACACACATACACATACATACTAACATCCATGCAGTTTGATATGTGGCCCAAGGCAAAGCACTTCTCCCTAATGAGCCTCTTGCCCTCTGTTTCTCCTGGGGTGCCGAAAAAGAACTAACCTTGATGCAGCATAGAAAGGATGTAACCTGCTTACACACACACACACACACACACACACACACACACACACACACACACACACACACACACACAAAAATCGCTATGCTTGTGAGGAACCTCATTCACTACATTATTTCCCAGACCTGTGATGTTTTCACCAACACTACACTGAACCTAAAACAGCCCCTTGAAGAAGTGAGGACTAGCCAAAATGTACGCACTTTACACAACGGCCATCACTCTAAGGGTCTAAATCTCAAATTAGTTCTCAAGAGTAGATAAAAGTACAAGAACACACATGTGAATGGCCTGACTTGTCCACAGTTGAGTCCTATACATCCTGTTGGGCCAAACAGCACAAGAAAAGCGTAGCCACCCACCCTACAGTATATCACTGGAAATCATTCAGACGAGCTGGGACATGTTGGGTGCATTCCTAAGCTATTCCTGCATGCTGTGCTTCATATTTTTTGCCTTCTAAAATGTTTAATTGAACATACTCTCAACTATGAACAAATGCTGGTTTCCTGCAATTGTACTTACATTTTTGATAGAAACTGTAATTTAGGGCTGCAATTTACGATTATTTTCTTGAGTAACTTATTAATCATTTAGTCTCTAAAATGTTGTAATATAGTGAAGAATCCCCATCATAATTTCCCAGAGCTCAAGGTGACATCATCATATTGCTCGGTTTGTCCTACCAACAGTGCACAACCCAAAGATATTGAGTTTCATACATATGACAAAGAAATAATCACATTTGAGAAGCTTGAACCAGAAAATGTTCAGTATTTTTTACTTGAAAAATAACTCCATTACTTGATTATCAAAATAGTTGACTTATTTAGTAATCAGTTGTTTCGGTTTTACTGTAATTGCAACAATGTTTACAGTTTCTGCTGTTTTAGCTTCCATTTTGAATCTTGATCGTAATCTGATATCATTTGGCTTCTTTTACCATGAGAATCATTCAGGTTCTATGACAACCACTATTATTTTCAAATCATCAGTGGGGGAATGTTGGACCCGTGGATTGGTATATTACCTTTTCTTTTATTACTCATATGTTCCATTGATAAGACAGTCACAAAAGAGATTTTTTATTAGCTTCTCTGAATTCAAATATCTTTGTAGCATCACATGGTTCAGAAAGCCGTGGGAGAAACAATAGACTGTATCACATGCTGGTAGCACCATGGGTTTGAGTTTAGCCCAAGATAATGTTGATTTGACAATGTCCAAGTAACACGTCACCATGCCTGGTATGTCACCATGGTATTATGGTCTCTTTCATTATTCTGGCACTACAATAAATATGTGACCAAATCAGTCATTAATGCAAAATGTGTGAATCACTATATGATTATATGCAATCACTATTGCAAGTGGATGGAAAAAAATATTCAGAATATTTAGTGACAGGACATAACAAGGACATTCTCAGGGTTATCTTCCCATCATTAGTTTGACTCACGCTCTGTGACACACAATCTATTGTCCTTATTTATATTTGTTGTTTCTTTTCTAAAATTTTACAAAGCATAATCTAAAGTACTTAAGCACCATGTTTGTATTGCAGAGGTCTTGTATTCGTTGCAGTCATTGATCTGTCTTTGCAACCTGTGTGTGAATTGTAGGTCTGGGCCAATTATGAGGAGAAACCAGTTGAGGAGGTCGTGCACCTATCAGAGGAGAAGGAACGAGTGCCCAACTACAGAGCAGTATACGTCACCGAAATCAGCGACACCCTGCACTTCTACGCCCAGGACGTAGAGACAGGTAACTTGAGATTGTGTTTTATGTGCATGCAATAATGCTCGAATCACAACTACTTGAGGAAGGAAACATTTAATTATAAAATGAGTAGTGATTGAAGTTTTCCAGTTACAATTGGAAATTTACAAAATTTGACACAGAATACATGGGTATATCAAATGTTAATTAGTAAAAGTTGACATTGTTTTGTAAACATGTTGTATTACTTCATGCTTTAGTAACTGTTTCTTCATCCTATGAAAACCTACACAACATACCACCATCAACAATCTCTCCACACAGAGGTGCGAGTAAGGGCTCTCTCACTTTTTATTCCTTTTATTTTAACACCACACTGACTTTATGAATGAAATGATCTCTAACACGCTGACATTCACCTCATCCCTAGCTGCAGCATCCCTCCCACCAGCGGAGACAAAATAAAGGACGTCCTACTTGTTATTACTACTGAATGACAGGAATAAATCACACCACCCCCTCTTGTCACCAGTGACAGGGGGAGGAAAGGAGAGAAAAGTTTGGAGATGGGAAAACTAACAATCCCTGTTATTCCCACATGGCTGCTCCTTCTGACAAGCTGTTTGCTTCTGTGTGTGTGTGTGTGTGTGTGTGTGTGTGTGTGTGTGTGTGTGTGTGTGTGTGTGTGTAGGTGAATGAATGCACACATAATACCTCCCCTTATTCTGTTTTGTGCTGGGTAACTGTCTGTCTTTTAGGTTGTATACTTAATGGGCCATCTTCTGCAATATCAAAATCAAGGTGTGTGTTTATGTGTACACATGTATCTGTGTTTAATTAGTGGTGCATACACACAGCAGTTTGTTGTCAGTAAGTTGTCCAAGGTAGCAACAGTAACTAACGGCAGACGGAGCTTCCACATAATAAGTTAATAGAATTCTCTTTTCAAAATTAATCCAGAGTAATGTTTAGAGAAACGTGGTATAGCCAAAATAATCTGTTTTTGCCTTTTCTGAATCATCATGACTGTATTATGACCCTTCAAGGAGTATTGGAATTTGAACCAACCTGACCGCAACACCTTGGATTTTGTGACTTAAATTTATTTAATAAATAAAAAATAAAATAAATTATTGCCTTGCACAGTCACACATTCAGAAACACACAATTACTCCGAAGCCTGCATTCACAAACTAGCTGGAACAGATCTGAAGCCTTCATGCCAATGACTGTCCCTTCATCGTCTGCCAGTTTGTGTGTGGGAGCGGTACAGGAAGCGGAGGTCTCCCCCCCCCCCCCCCCCCCACACATCTGGCTTCACTGGCAGTCAACTGTCGGAGGCCATGAAATTGACTTTGGCCACCTCTTAATTTGCCTCACTGCCATAATTAATTAATTTGCCTTCATTTACTGCCAATCTGAGCCTGAGCATCACTCACACCATAATAATCCAATCACATTTGAGTGTGGAAAGCATCTGGCCCTCAATTGTTCTTGTCCTCAAAAGTGTGCACGAAAAAACTGCTATTCATCTTCTTGCCATGAACTGTAGATTCAAATCTAAAGGCCTTACACCCCTCTGGCTACTTTAGCTTCACACGAGTGATGTCGAGGTTATGTGCAAGGTTTTTATCACTGATCAAAATCCTATGTCACTTGGGAAGAGCCTAAAATGTACAGTACATGGCACATGCTAACCTGAAGCTAAGGTTAATGCCTTCAGCATCACTCACTGTCAGCAGGGAAAATGTACAAGCAAAATGTGGAGTGGATTTTTTTCCCCCCTATCTTATGGAATATAAAAAACTGCATTTTTTATATTGCTGTTCTCGGTATATTTTGACAGGAGAGCTGTGAGTTATTTAATCTTTTCTCAAATAAAGGCTTGATTTTAGATGATCCAGCAATGCTGGGGCCTTTTTATTTATTTATTTTTCCCTTTAATTGGCCCGTGTTCTTCCACCAAGAGGCTTATGTGCTAGTTTAAAAAAAAAAAAAAAAAAAGTGTTATTCTCAGCAGGGAGGTAAAACCTGACCGGTCCTCACCCCCTGCCTCCCTCTCCTCATCTCCCTTCTCTCACGTTGTTTGCCCCTCCCCGCCTTCCTCCATCTCTTTTTCTCCCTTGGTCTCTTTCATTTTTGCTGACGCTTCCTCAAAGCTACATTAAGTCATACCAGCCCCTTGAAGAGCACATGAAAGTGTTAGGGCCTGTAAAATCTTACAAGCGGAGTGCTTTGCAATATCATTACATGTCTCAAACATGTAATGTTTGAGACATGCCCCCCCTCTGAAGTGAAGGAATTTATATGCCCATAAGCTTGGAAGCAAAGGCCAAATTTCCTAAATACGCTTGTGATTGCAACTGATGACAACATAACACTTCACATTACGATAGAGTGGTTATAATGTGTGTGCCACAATTTATGTTCCAGACCATGTGAAAGTGATTTTTATGTATTTGTTCTGGTTGTTCTCATCCCATACCAATTAACCTATAAAGTTGTATTGTTCACTACCACAGCACCTAGCCATTTTCTCCTCTCCTCTGTTAGATCAGAGTCAAAATTCAGTCAGTGTTTTTGGCAGCCACTGCCAGCACTCCATTTGCCAGATGGAGCGAACACTTTCATTGAGTACCCCTTGACCATCCTTGAGGTTATAGCACTCTTACGACATGGAGTGCAAGCCTATCTGGCTTTCCCCTGGTCTGTGTCTTGCCTGATGTTCATTTTGGAAGCCTCATTGAACGTAACTTGAACAAGAGAATAAAACTATACTGCCACGGCTTTGCTTTGACATCATAATGATGATAGGTAGTTGTATTTATAGAAACTAAAATGATTAAAATACAGCTGAGACTGGCAGAGAGTAATTTTTCCTGTCTGCAGTTAAGCAGCCATTTGTTTCAACTGTTGCTTCAATAAGATGAGATGAACTTAATTGATTTGACATAGGAAAATTAAAGTATCACAGCTGCAAGAAGAGAATAAAAAGCAGTGAAATATTGCAGGTAGCAGGATAATGCTAACAATAAGGAGCATGAGGTATACATGTGTTTTATATAATAAAAGAAAAATAAATGAAAATTGTACTCCAGTGAGACTGGGTTATGGTAGATAACATCATATACAGAACAACAACATTAAGCAGAAAAAAAATGATGCAAGTTGACAATATAATTGATAAAAAAATATATAGCTTGAGGCAGATGGCAGCAGATAGTGCAATGTAGTAATAATGAGCAGTCCAGTAAAGCAAGATACCAAATGTTGCAAGTAGGATATGGTAAGTTATGAAAAATTATGAAAACAGTAGGGTTACAGCCAATTAATATTTAGCATTTCCTGAACCATTAACCCTGGGAAAGTTGTGGCTATTTACGGGATACATTTATTTATTTATTTATTTATTTATTTATTTATTTATTTATTTATTTATGGTGGTCGGCTGAGGGCAGTGGTGATTGAAAAGTCTGTTATTGCAGCTGTTTTTGCATTCAAATTAACATGCGTGGGCCCATGAAATAATCTTTATGCTGTTATCTTCTAAGTGATTCTCATATTTTGTGAAGAAAATGCAGTTTGTAATATTCTCTGGGGATCCTAAGTGCACTGTATTTTACCCCTTTTCCCATTTTAATTATTCACATTTAATTACTTTTATGTGTGGGTTTTGTCATATATGGATATCTTTACACAAGCTCGATAAGTGATTAAATTCACGTTAGGAATGCTTTTTTTCCAAGTCACTGAGAAGCTTGAGGGATTGCACTCTTTAATCCTCAGTTTATTTTATGGGTCTTTATCTGTTGTATGCGTTTCTCTCATTGTCTCACTTCTCTCCCCGCACACATTGTCTGTTCCTTGTACTGCTTTCTCTCCTTTCTCTTCCTATTTTCCTTGTGTGCGTTGCTCTCTCTCCGGAGGCTATATGTAATTACTGTCAGAGGGGGGCCTGCATAGATCTGTGTGACCTTGGACACTAAAAGACAGAGGCCTCTTCAGGCACAGGGGGAGGAAGTGGCTGTACACTGTTGTTGCTTTGCCACTATGTTGGAGAGTCGACATAATTAAAAACTTGCTAAATATAGCCCTGAAGTCTTTATGGGTGTGTAGCCGTAATGACTGCAACCTGAGTGTACTGGATGCTCTGCCACTTTTTTAAAATTTATTTATTTTTTATAAATCAAAGACATAAAGTACAGGAGTATTGGTTTCCCCAAAAACTCATAAGCTGTGCCCCAATTCCATAGTACATACTAGTTTATGAAGGTTACGAATGGAGCTAGAGGGATGCATCAGACGCTTAGTACAGATATGTGTTGGTGCATATGTTGACCAATAAGTAACAAATAATTGCAGTATTGAAATGCCAAAGATATGCTTGAGATCATCTAGAAACCGTGCCACTGTTACGTAGTTTGTCCACCAAAGAGCCCTCACAAGTTTACTTTTCAACTATAAAATGTACAGCTCAGGACGTCTTGGTCAAAATTCTAAAGGAAAAAAAAAAAAACAAATTTATGGGATCCTTGTCAAAAATAAGTTAACTCTTAACACAACCTACTAACTTTTCCATGAGCTTTCAACTACATTTCATGGTCTTCCTCAGTGGTTGGAGTTTGCTCCGTTGTCATAGAGATAGCTCAGTGGAGAGGGTGTCCTGAGCTGTCCTGACGTACAGACTGTATCACTGGGCAAACCTAACTCAGTCGTGGGACTGGAATGCTAGGCCCGGCCCTGACCAACAAACACACATTTTCTGCCCACCGCAAGCCTCAGCTGCAGCGCAGTTGGCGGTACATCCTGTCTAGTGCTTGTTTCCTGGCACGCATACAGACTCATAATGAGTGGAGTCGTTCCCCCCAACCAGGTGCCACTCCGTCCACATTATTCACACTTCTACCTTTTACACACAGCAGCTGTTCATCACCTAATGATGCTGGACCTAGCTACTGATGGAGCAAGGCAGGCAGGGAGGTGTTCTCTCTCTGGCTACACTTCAAATCAGGCCCTTTTCTGTCTTTTGAAAATTGTATTCCATTTCTTTGAAATGTTTCAATCTTATTTTCTCATGGCCTTGTTATCTTTACTGCCAATTGATCATTTTCATATTGGCTTGTTTACTTGTTCCCACTTTGTGTTGGTTTCATATTTAATGTATGCTTTCCAACACACAACATCTTCAGCCAATATGACCTCCCTACAGTGATTTCACAGTACCACAGCATCAGTATCTTTCTTTATTTTCTTTTCCAAGTCTACATTAAGTGGAGGCAGCTTGCCCCTGTGACACTGGTATTCAGGGTGTTGATTTCAATAAGAGGACATGAGAATTACTGTAGCATTTCATATTGATTAGGGTGAGTGGCCCACTAATTGGATGTCATGTCAAGGCAGCCAAGTGATGATTACTTTATACAATAGAGCTTAATAAAAAACAAGGATGCACATTTAGAAATGGTAGTCGCAACGCTGCCTGTACTGTTTTATTATTATTTTATTTTTCATTTTGGATGAAATATCTTTCTGCGGCACTGTGGGCATCAAGCCAAAGTCAGTCAGAGGTTGAGATAATTAACTTCTACACCAGTGCGTTATGAAACCACTTTTTTTCCAAAGCATTTGAGAAAGTAATTTTTTTGTTAATCATCTGAGTTCTTTGTTGAGTCCACATATATCTTTGTCCATCCCTCTTTTATGTCTCATGTTTTATTGAGTTGAAGTGTGTAAAATGCCTTGTTGTGGTGGCAATCGACAACATACCTACAGTGAACAAAGTAACCAAGCAGATGAATGAAAGTTGCAGTAGATGCAGCAGCCGATGCCGCAGTTTTTCACTTTCCCAGCTCCCTGCCACTGCAGCAGATGCAATATTTAGAGGTCAGAACCTGCCCGGATGATCTACCCCCTCCCAAGGCATTCATTATTAAATCTGATACGCAACTTAGCTTCTAAAAGGTCAGCTCACCTGTCGTTTTGAGGTGTTGTGCTTTTGGTTTTCAGGTGGAAAATAAGCGTCTTCATTGGCATTCTTCACTATCCTAGCGAGCATGATTTGCAGTAATGTCAACTTCTGGGTCTATTACCTAAAGCTGAATGGCTGAATGACGCTTTTCACAGTGGTGAGCCACTTGCAGGTCCAAATGGGGTTCTCTTTAAAATTGGCCAGGCTCATCCCTCCCCCGTTCCTCTTCCCCAAATGTTGCACAGGGTCATCTTGTGAATATATTTGGACAACTCACAATCAAAACAGGGCATTAGCTGCGGTCAGTGAGGCTCGACAGGTAGCAGAGAGAGAAGCAGGAGAGACTGATGCAAAAAGAGAGCCACAGATGCTGTCTCTGTTTAGATTTTTCAATGATGGCTTTTCTAATTACAGAAACAGTAATTTGCTGTATAAGGCTCCAGACTGCCGGGAAGGGTAGAATGGAACAGGGTAATTGGTAGTGGTGGGGTATCGCATGAGATATAATCCATATCACTCTCCAGTGGGAGTAGAGCAGCATTAGTCAAGCAGAGGGATCATTTATTTTTTTATAGTGGCCTCCCTCAACGCTCGGCAGATGCTCACACCACTTTAAACATCACTCAGGAAGGGGAGTAAATGGCCTTTCTCGTCTTAGGTCTCTCCTTGTCACACTGTGTCTTCAGAAAATGTACAAAAAGTGAGCCCTGCTTCTTTGTTGATCAACCACAGGGGGCATTAGACTCTTTAACAGCTGTGTGTGTTTGCTCATAGATACACATTCAGGCCTCCCAAGCCAGTACATACTGTACCGAGGCTGTTTTGTTGTATGTCAGTGCGGCCTTTTTACCTTTTGAAGTGTTGCTTGCATGTCCTGAAACGCAGCCATTCCTGTACCCCAGAGGATAAAGCCAGTCCAAACCTCATGCATATTTAACACTCCAAACTAACAGGTGAGCAAAAGCACAAAGCTCTGTTCAGCGACTGTGAATCTCTCAGATGGTAGATGATGCACCGTCCATGTGTCCACACAGTCTCTGACCAGTCAGCCAGGGCACACAGCAAAGGCGCTGCAGTATTTCTGAGATGAGCTGGAATGTTGATGCAAAAAATATTTGTGTGTAAGCTTCAGTCTGTGTCTCACTCTTCTAGATGTTGCCTTCCATTTTCCTTCATAATTTACAGTCAATCATAGCTAGCTTTATGTTTCTGGATCTTCTGCAGTCAATTGTTCCCCCAGAAGGTGTCTTTTTCATAGATGCACTCCACTTTGACTTTTAATTTCTTCATTCTTATAAGCCAGGAAATTAGAACACTTTCATAAGCAACCATTGCTCTCTTGGCCTCTGCCTTTGTCATATTGTGATTATTTACTCTTCTGTGGTTTAATGGCTTTCATAAACAGCTTAATAGAATTCAGTACGGCCTTGGGATGCGTAGCGAAAGGGCACATGATTCACTGTTTTCATTGGCTTTTTGTCCCTCCCTTGTCTCTGCTCACACACTGTGTGCCACAATGTAATCACATACAATCATAACCAACCTGTAAAACTGTTGTCAGTCTCTCTACCCTCTCTCTTTTTCTGTCTCCTTCTCATTGTTTAATTGTTTTTAAGCCTAATTGCTCCCTCACTCTGCGCTGGGCATTCACAATGTAATTATATATGATTTACAAACAGCTGCAGCCATAATGGTGTATAAACAAATTACAGAACAAGGGAGAAAAAACAACAGAGGAATAAAGAGATGAAGACAGAGAGAAATTGGCCAGCATCAGACACAGTCAGTGGTTTGGCTGTTTCTTTGGATCATCGCTTTGGCTCTCCCTTCAACACAAAATGAGCACTCACGCTCGACATGGTTTACCCCTTCTGCACGCAGATTTAGTTTGTCTTTATGCCAACATTAAATAGGAATCTGCCTCTGTAATACAGAGTGTCCTAGCTGCACTTCCTTGCTAATGTTCACATTCTTTCAGAATTTCTCTGGGATGCTGCACTTGCATAAAACTTTGCTCACTTGACCCTAGAGGGCCTCGTCTGCAGCATGTAAAACTCATTTCAATTTTCTTCCATGCTGACTGCAGTCAGAGTAGTGTCTTTTATTGTGGTCGTCTGTGTGGTTCCACATACCTGCTTTTTCTATATATATAGCTGTATATTTTTTTTGTGTACTTTTCTGACCGTGCCTCTGTAGACAAGCACTCACCTGGACTTAAACCTGCACACATGGATGATGAGTTCCTGATAAATTCGTAACCCCAAAGCCAGTTGACCTTTGTCCAAGAAGCCTGCACAGCAAATTGGACCTGTAAATCCCAACAGAGAATAATGATAATGCACGAGGCACACTCTGCATACTAAATCAAACACACCTTCCAGATGTGGGCATGCACATTAGAAAATGCTCATGAGCACACAGGGAAGGTGTATGAATTAAAAGATGTCAGTTTACTACTCTGAGGATCCTGCTTGAGACAAGGATGGGCTAAAGCTGTCGGCGTGTTGCAAGAAAGGTATCTGGTAAATAAGGATATGTTATATTGATTTCTCTACAGTAAAAGCATCTGGAGCTGATGAGTTAAATTCAAGCTAGAAAAAAACTCGTATATTTAGTGGGAATGCTGATTCAGCATTCACATTATTTTTCTTTTTATTCTTCTGTACATTTTTCGCTTGACTGCTACCAGGTTTTTGAATGATGGTGACTTTTCTGAGTGAAACTTTTACAGGTTTCTCTCTCTCTCTCTGCCTGTAACCTCAAACAGAGATGATAGGAGTTTTCAACAGCATATAATTGTAGCGATCCTACCTCTTAGATATTTATTATTATATTATTAAAAACCTGGGGCACCACCTTCGGTTGAAGGAAAATA
>LKNJ01006006.1:0-19806 GCA_002120245.1 Maccullochella peelii | reverse complement strand
GGAAGAGGAGGAGGGAGGGAGGAGGAGGAGGAGGAGGAGGAGGAGGAGGAGGAGGAAAAACTGATGATGGAGGAGTTTGAGTATACAGAGTACAGCTGCTATGAGCAGACTGCTTTAATTATCCTCGGTGAGGCGTTCAAGGACACTCCATCAGCTCCTGAGAAGAAGGAAATATGAGCTCCTGTATGTTTTTGGAAAACAAACAATGATGCCTGAAGAAGTGACGGTATCAAATATTTCACACAAAAAGAATCGAAAAGTCTGAAAATGTAACAGGATTTCTGTCACGTATAACTTCTGCAGAGTTTTTCCTCTTCCGAATGTTTTCTATCATCTTCAACCTCTCAGATTTATTTCACCGCTGTAACTCATCACACAAAAAGATTTTTCGTCATTTCAAAAAACCCTGTTTCTAAACTGCAGCATCAACAGCATCCAGTTTCTCCTGAGGGTCAGTGAATGCAGCGTCATGCAGGACGGATGTCTGGAGGACGAGCCGCCTCAACACGCAGGTCATTTCCACTGACTGAGGTCACAGCCGGGTCCTCATTGGCTGCTCACCTTGCCTCGCTGCTCTGAGTCCCAGCTGAGGTCAGAGGTCAAACGGGCTCAGGAACTGTTAGCAGCTTCAGATGGGAAGAGAAAAGGTGTGTGTGTGTGTGTGACAGTTGCAGGTGGAAGTAAACAAGCCTCCAAACTGGTTCTACTCACATCGACTCTGCTTGTTACCTAGCAACAGAATCCACCTGTAGTGAAGACATTGTGCTAACGAACAAACGCTAACTTCAGGTATCGTATGAGCCTAATTAGCTGCCGACCAGCTCGTCCTCCTGCCTACCAGCAGAGGTTCGATGAGCCTTCAGGCTGACAGGAATCAGTCCAACAGTGTTTCAGAGAGTCAGAGACGCCGTTTCTAATAGACTCACCGGCCTGAAACTAGTCTCTCTTCACATTTATTGGAGTAAAATCTGCAACACGACGTACATGGAGCCATTAAAATGTCCAGGGTTCGTCCTCTGATGAGCGGGAACATTTACTGAGAGCGCACAGATCCTCCTTGTTTGCAGTATTTGTTTCGCATCTGGACTTGATGAAGGTGAACAGGAAGACGTTAAGAACAAAGCTGGACGTGTTTTCTTAGAGTTTTCCTGCGGTCAGTGAAGCAGCAGAGGGCTGGAGCTGCTGCTCTCGCAGTAATCACAGATCTCAGACTCATTTCAGAGGAAATACTCAACTGATCTGCGTGTTTTCCATCTCTGCTGCTCTCTGATCAGATGTTTGGCAGCAGATCAGAGACGGCGTTAACTCTCGGCTGGATCCTCTCCAGTCTGATAAATCTGTGGATTCTGCTCCGGATAATTGAGGCCAACACCGGGCCTTCTGGGTAATGGGAACACGAGGTTACACAGAAGTCATGGAGGTAAAAATAATGTCAATTTTAGAGCTTTTCAAGAGACACTGAATCAATTTTACCCACAAACAAGAGGTTAAAGGTCACAAGACGCAGATAATAGATGCAACAGATATTAAAGTGACAATAAAACAACAACAGAAGACAGAAGGGAGTGAGCGCTCCTGTCAAACTTTAACTCCTCTCTGCAGCTGATTTTACTGCCCTGCTGTAAAACAGGAAACGGCTTTTCAAAATATGGAAATGAACGCTGCTGAGAATCAAATTATCAGCACAAAGGTCGACAGCAGGGAGCCGGCAGAGGAGGCCGGAGGAGGGGGTCAATAAAACGACAGAGCAGAGAGGATTGTGGAAGCAGTTTTAAGGTCTGTGGGGTTTCTCTGTTCCCTGTTGTTCCTCCAGGATGGGGGTTTTTAAAGTCTGACATTGTTGTGTATGAATGAATAGAGGAGAGTGTGAGTGTTGCAGGAATATGAAAACAATGTTGGTGAGACATTCTGAGTCTTAATGTCAAAATACTGAGAGTGCTGCATGAAGAAAGTTCATATTAATGGACTTTGTAACTCCTATTATTATTCTTTAATCATGCTCTAAGTTTTGGTACTACAGTTCCCATGATTCTTTGGGGGATCTGAACAGGAAGTATAATGTTGCCATGGACTCAGTGAGTTAGCTGTGGGCTACAACTTGTTTTTTTAGCCTGTATTAGTTTCCATGTAGTCAAAGTGTCTCCATTAACAATGTGTTGAATGAGCTGTTAGCTCTCCTGTTTGCAGTGTACCCATGGATGTAAGTTTAGCCTAGCTTAGCACAAAGACTGGAAGCAAGGGGAAACTGTTAGCCTAGCTCCATCAAAAGAACAAACAAGTGAGAAAATCTAGTATTACCTACAAAATGACTGTCACTGGCATATTTTTGTTACTCCTCCTGTAAAAGTGTCTTAAATATGCAACTATGATGCTAACAGACTGAGGCTAAAGCTAACAGGTCCCACATCATGATATCATGCTAACAGACTGAAGCTAAAGCTAACAGGTCCCAGCTCATGATATCAAGCTAACAGACTGAAGCTAAAGCTAACAGGTCCCAGCTCATGGTATCATGCTAACAGACACATTTATTTAGCTTTAATTTGGAAGAATTTTAAGGCAGCGACTGCGTCTTCATGACAGCTCCTAAAAAGGAAACACAGCTTCAAAAATCCCTCGTCCTCTTTGGATCGAGTCCAGACTGAGTAAAACCTGCAGGCGAGACCACAAAAATGTGGACTCCAAACATTAGCTCTGTATTCCTGGTTGTGTTTAGCGACAGCTAATCATGTCTGCTAATGACAGAGCTGAGCAGCTGTGCTGCTTTTTAATCCTCCCTCTAATTTCAGCTTCTTATCCTCCATCTCAGTCTGCTTCCTCTCACAGTTATTTGCATATTTTCAGTCTACCTTAAACTCTCTTATCTGCAGGCTGGGATATAAAAACACAGCGAGGTCAGGAGCTCACACATATTAACATTTTATTTTTAGAGGTCAGTTTTATCTGAAGCATCTAATCAAAACAGCAGGAGGGCTTTTATTTTAAGCTCTGAGGGCCTCAAACTGTGTTCACTGGCATTTCAACGGTGATGCGTTCACTTGCTATTGTACATTTGAAGCTCACTGTCAGAGAGTCGTAAATCTGAAAGTTTAGCTGATGCAGCAGATTTAACTATTTCTACTCCAGAGAATGATTTCTTACATTTCCCATAATTCCTCTCAGCTGTTCCTGCGTCTTACTGTTTCCAGCTCAGCGTCAGCGGCTTGTTTGTGGAGGAAACGAACAGGACTGATGTCAGATAGCAGTCATGGTTTCTCTCTTCTGTAGATTTAACATTTACATCCTTCATTTATCCACAGAGGAAGTTTTGCATGTTGTTCTTTTACCTTTTCAGCGATGAGCCTGTAACATCTGATCAAACACAATGTTCAGTGGAAAACTTCTGCGGGAAATGGAAACAAAAAGAAATACATGAATTAATTATGACAGCTTGGATCTACTGAAAGTAAACCTGCCTTTTAATTTCAACATCAAAAAACGAGAATGACGTAAAAACATAACTCAATAAACAGAACCTGAGACACAATCGACGTTATCTAGACCTGTCAACACACTCACGCTGTGGGGACCAGCATCTGTTGTGGGGACAGACTATCTGGTCCCGATGATATATGGGGTTGAGACTGGAATTAGAATCACAGACAGACAGAAGAAGTTCATTCATTATAAATGAATACGTGAATAAAGACTTCTGATCATTTTGCTTTTAACTGTTGTTCAAAAGTAATAAATACAAATTAAAAACATCTTTCAATATTTCAGTTTATCTGTTTAAAATTGGTGTTAAATTTGATTAAAGGTGACTCATAGTGACTTGTTTACCTGTCAGGTGCACTTCCTCCTGCTGTGTGTTGTTAAGGTCAGAGGTCACGGCTGGTGCCCTCTCCTTAGACTCAGGTTTCTGCAGCCTGGAGAGGTTTTTTTTTCCTGGCCGACTTTGAACGCAGCACCATGGGCTGAAACCAGATCCATCAGCCTGAGCTGCTTTGAAGAGACGCTGCTGGGTGTAAATGTCACCACTGGCCAGAGGTGGGGGGGTGGGGGGTACCTTAATAATTCAACAGGAAAGACCATCACCCACACTTCCTCTGGGGGGGGTCAATTACATGTTAGTCAGCAGAAAGAGGGGGGAGGGGCTCAGACCTGCAGCCTCCAACAGGACCCGTCTGTTGTTACAGAGTCTACAGCCTGTAACGCTGCTCACACACACACACACCTGGATGTTACCTGGTCTGTGGCTCCACCTGGTGGAGGCTGATCTGCACTACAACATGTTGTCTCCTGTTGATGTGAGAACCTGTTTCAGCCTGTAGATGGCGCCATTACACCTGGACTGCCTCCCATCATCCTCTCTGCCTGCAGCACTGGAGGAAGTACTCCGTGTACAAATACTGCGTTACAGCGTCAAAATGATACTAAAAATACATTAGTGTGATCGACAGGATTTGCTTCACTTCCAGCCGTTTCCACCAGAACAACTTAGTTATTTCATTATTTAACTTTAGCGTCTCCTCACTTTATTTGTGATTATTTGTGTCTCAAGTTACTATTTATGTTTATTGTATTATTATTATTTTATTTGTTGTATTTAGTTCCTTCACTTTCTGTTGTTACTGCGTGTAGAATCACAATGTACACAGCTACACGGTTAGTTCAAGTGTCTGTAATAACAGTGGGACAGTTCAGCATCTGCGGTTAGTTCAGTGTCTGTAATAACAGTGGGACAGTCGAGCGTCTCTTTTTTATAATCTACTTTTTAATTCTTACTGTACAGAATATTTAAGAGATTTGCCTTCTTATGTTTTTCATTATAAATCGTAGTGCTATGCTACGTCTCACAGCATCCCTGTGATTGGAGGAACAGATGGTGCCGAGGCTCTGACAGGAACGAGTTAAATGAATAAAAAGAAAGCAGCATTTATATCCAACAGCAACACAAACCAAACAAAAAGTAATTTAAATTAAATACAACTTCTTCAGAGTATAAAACTGACTTAACGTTCAGCGTCAAGACTCAAACCACTGAAGTGTGGGTGCATGAAAGCAGGTGAGTTCTCAGGTGATCCAGGTGACGTCTGTCCAGCTGTGTGACAGCACGTCTGAGCTGTTCGGCCTCGGGTTCATTCAGACGCCATCAGCTGCAACTCCGGATCAAAGAGAGGCCAGTTCATCTCCACTACAGAGACACAACGCTGCATTTACTATTCACACAATCTGGTCAATCTGTTCCCGCCGGCTGCTCAGGGGCTGCGGAACTATTTATTTGAGATAAGATTATTTTATCAAATTACGACTGCATTTTTACAATTTTTACAATTTCAGATGTTTATGCCTTTGAATCAGCTTCAGTCTGAAGATTAAAAACAACACAAACAACAAATAACAAGCAGGTCAAAGGTCAGAGGTCACAGTGCCCACATGACATGCTACGTTTACATTCATAGGAGCTTCCAGAACCCTGAATTTACAATTATTTAGATTTCAACTGCTGTTTGATGAAACCATCTCCGGTTTGAAGAAAAACCAAACCTTTGTGGAGTGACAGCGAGCAGTAAACACAGACGTGCGATTTCTGTAATTTTGTAAATTTTGTTTTAAAAATATACAACAGTATAATTATAACTCAGAAATTGCAGCACATTTCCTTTTTATTAGGCTGCAATAATAACTTTATCAGCTGCAGGTTGAGCTGGTGTGTGTGTGTGTGTGTGTGTGTGTGTGTTAACAGGAGGTGATGAAGAGGAGGATGTGAGGAAGAGCTCTGGTTACCACGGTGACCTTGTTGGTGTTTTGGCTGCAGGAGGAGGGCAGATGTTGAGACTCTGGTCCTGAGGGTGAAACAGAAACTGGATACAGCAGCTGCTTCGCAAAGTAAAGTACTCAGAGTATGTTAGAAAATATGATATGAAATCAAAATATGTCTAAATGTATTTTAAAAATTAATACATTTATTTGAGTGTCACAAGATTTTACAGACGACTGTTTAAATCACAGTCATGAGAGGAAATCAGATCCTCAAACTTCTTTGTCAGATAGAATTTGGTTTTACACCTGGAAATGTAACCGGACTTCACTTATGAAGCGCTTTTGAACCTTAACGGTTCCCAAAGTGTTTTACAGATTGTGATCACACACACACTCACACACTCTGATGGTGCCGGCCTCCATCAGGAGCAACTTAGGGTTCAGCGTCTTGCCCAAGGACACTTCAACATGTAAAAAAAAGGAGAACGGGATCGAACCACCAACCCTGGGATCAACGGACAACCCGCTTTGATCTGCAAAGTGAGGACATTTTGAATTGTGAGGACGTTTTTGAAAAGTGAAGATATTTTTAGAATTAAAGGACATTTTTCCCTACAAGGTAAAAAAAGTGCTACTTGTGTTTTCAGCTGCTGTGATGAGGATGAAGGTGATGAAGAGGAGGCTGCTGGCTCCTCACCACACCAGATGCTGAACATGACATTTCCTGGCTGGTGCAGTGAAGCCTCACCCCCCCGAGGGCCCCTGCAGCACCGCAGCCGTACAGCTGCAACAGCTGCCCCTGAACACATCACACACGCCTCCTCAGGACTGTTTGATGAAATGAAGATACAGTCAGTCCAAGGTCAGTCTGATTGGCTGGCAGGAGGAGTTCAGAAACAGCTCCAGTAAACAGTCCGACTCGTTTAGGTTGTCAGAGCTCGTTTCCTTCAACGTGCTTCTGTTGTTGCAGCTAAAGTCAGAATGTCTTTCCCAGCTGAACTCGCCACGCTCTTCATCAGTAACCAGGCCGGTCCATCAGCAGCACCGGGGGAATTCATCGGGAAGCTAGCAGCTGGGTCCTGGTTGTTGAACTCTAATGTTTAGTGGATGTCAGGACAGGACGTTGGACAGGTGCCTCGAATAGGGCCGCAGTATTTTCCTGATATTTACTGAACAGATGCCTGTTACAGCCAACACCAGAACTCAAGCATCTGGCTTGACCATGTGGCCGGTAACATATACAGAAGACGCCATTCTCGAGGATTAGTTTGTTTAAACAAAAAAGGATCTTATTAATAAACCAAATTAAACTGCACATCAACCAAAACTATGGGAGTCTGGAGGCCAAACATAACAGAAGGATGGGGGAAGTCTGGGCCAGCCATGTAACGGGCCGTCGGACCCAGAGCTTGCCCCCTAACCTACCAAAACAGTTCATAAACTAAACTAACTAACAAAGCCACGAAAACTGGACTACCAGACCCCCGTCCTCAAAAGAAAGAAACAAAACACCACATGGTCAGAAGGCTGCTTCATCTCCTCGTCCAACCTCCCTTCAATAGGAGGTTACTGAAGGCGGCTTAATTCCCTGACCAGGAGCACCTGAGAAAGAGGGAGAGAAGGAGGGAGAAGAACACAGGAAGAGGGAGTGCGTAACAATTACTTTTGTTTGTTGAACACGGTGAAGAATGGATCTCATATTTGACTGTAGTTTTAATCTGTGACATTTGTTCAGCTGTATAAAAACCACCTTCAGACTTTGCATCTTATCGTCATGTACGATCGGTGTCTGCCTGCAGCCCGGCAGGTCGCAGCGTCGCTCTGATCCACCGACACGCAGCTGGAACATGCAAAACACGGCCTGCAGCCGCCGCTGGCAAACATATTCAAATTCACGAACCCACAGACGGGTTTTACTGTTAGCGCTCACACAGACATTTTCCTAACAGAGGACACTGTATGCGTCCTGCAGCACAACAGGCTTTTGTTGTTTGTCTTACGAATATTCAGACTGAGTTCCTGCAGGAGTCCAGCTGCTCTGACTGAGTTTGACTGTGTTTTACTTTTATACTTCATGTGTGATCACGTGAAGTTTTTGTGCACTTCTGTATACACACACATATATATGATATCATGACCTGGGACCTGTTAGCTTTAGTCTCAGTCTGTTAGCATGATAGCATGTATGTAGCCATGAAGTGTCCGTAACAGGATTTTTGTTTTAAAACAAGTCAGCTGGAAGCAACAAACAGTCAGCCGGAGACGAAGGTTTCAGTCAACTCTCTGAGCTAACGTTAGCCTCATAAGCTAGGTAGCTACAGCTGGTCAAATCTGTCACAAACGTCATTTCAGTAAAAACAATAGTCGTCAGCTAGATGTGAGAAGCTTCTTTCGTTTACTTTTGTCTGAAATCAAGGACTTGTTTTAAAATGTTTTATTTATTCTGTATTTATTGTTTAACTCTGAACCACGATATTTATATGTGGGATAAAACGCACTGCTTTGCTAGTTTGACTGCCGTCTTCATCGCAAGCTAACGTTAACTTTAGACATCAAACAGAACGAGAAGTCATTTGTAAATATAAATGAAACACGGGGAACTTTCCTTTTTTATTTTCAAGAGAAGGTTTAAGTCTTATATTTCTTTGGTCTCATTATTCATTTGTCCTTCATTCTCCATCAGCAGTTTAAGCTTTTTCCCTCCGTCCTCATCTCTTAATGTCAGTTGTGTCTCCCACGGAGCGGCCGTCCTCTGATTAGAGTCACCGTTTATGTGTAACTGCTGCAGCACAACATGGACTCGTCAGAGGGTTTATCTTCGTGTTCCTGCTGCTCTGCGTATTTACAGCTTAATAGAAATCGCTTTGAAGGAACAGAAATACTTTTGTTTTCTTTCAGAGAGTGAGGATCGGTCTATTGCCTGTGTGCTAAGAATGAAGCTGTTTGTTCAGGGTATTTGGGGGTTTAGCAACGTTAGGGCGAGTTAAGTCTAAACAGTTAAATGTTTTTTAGGCTGACTCTGGTCATTTTAGACACTGAATATCATTAAACTGAATTACTTTTAGGCCCACACAATAAATAACAGCAGTTTCCCCATTTCCAGTGTTTATGCTAAGCTAAGCTCTAAACTCTCATCTTTTGCTATGACTTGAATGGCTCAGATTGAAAAAATAAAGCTGTAATTACACAGTCGAACCTGAATGTACCACATTAACGTGTCTAGACTCTCAGTTCACCTGCACATTATTCTGATTTAACTGCAGCTTTATAGCTTTCTGTCTGTACACAGAGGCACCTTGTTCCTCTGCGAGTGTGTGTGTGTATATATATATATATATATATATATATATATATATCTGCACAACCTCATGACTTTAAGTTTTTAAGTTGACTAAACTCTGCAGGTTGGTTTTCACCGAAATTAACGTATGAAGATTGAAATGAAATCAATGTTAAAACTGATGGAGGATTTAGAAAACACAGAGCTGTAGCACTGAGTCCTGAGTCCTGAGTCCTGAGTCCTGCATGTGGCTTTAAGACATTTTGTTCGCGTTGTTATTATATTGTTTGCTTTAACAAATGTTTCAAACTGTGGCTGAATGCCTTTTATTTTATATAAATGTATTAAAAGCGTGTGCAGGCTGCTGCAGGTGTTGTTTGCTCATGTTAATGTTGTCGTTGTCACGGTAACGGTCAACAGCAATGAAACGTAGAAAACGTGAAGAAACAAACGGACTGTCAGCTGATGTTTCACTGATAAAACTAAAGTTCACTGTTAAAGTCGAGCTGAAAACTTTTCCCTCAGTTCAGCCGAAGACGTAATGACTTGGTTTCCATGGCAACCAGCACGCCAGAGTCTGCTAACTGATGCTCCCATTAAAACAATGATCAAATAATGATGATAACATCCCGAATTCTGTGCATAGAGTTACATTTCAAACACAATGTGGTTCAACATTTTTAATCCAACTGAAGTTGAGTTTAACACATTTATTACAATTTACTGCGATATTTTAACTCGTGTTTGACTTGACTGTTTATTTTGTTGAAGCATCTGAAAAAGCACCTTTAATGTTTCAGATCTCAGACGGAAAGAAGGAAAAGACGACGCAGAGAATCAGCTGCTGGACTGCAGGACGCTGGATCAACGACAACAGGAAACATCACCAGAACAAAGTCTGAAGCTCAACTTTGAACGTCCCTCAAGGCCTCAATCTCAAAAAGCCACAAAGGGACGCGAGAATGTTCTAAATCCAGAGGTCACGACCTTTATAAAGTAATGATAAAGAAGATAAAGATCTGGATGGAAACGTTTTCACTGTTTTGCTTCTTCTTCCATTAATAAGAATAAAAGATAAATATGAAGGCAGCACATTCAATTATTTGTGTTTTTTTAGATGATAATTTTCTAATTCTACACACAAGCTTTAAATCTGACTAAACTCAAGGTTCACTTGTTATTCTGGAGCTTTCAACCACATCACACTGTCTTCTTCAGCAGACAGAGTCGATGTTGAAACATGGCTTGAAAGTTGAATTTGAATTTTCCTTCTTCAGCTTGGAAATAGTGACGCTGTCACTGAACACAGCTGCACCTGCAACTTTTTGTCCTCTTTGCAAACTAGTGACTCAAGAACCAGGATTAAGAACTGGTGCAGTGTGAAACTGTACATCCGTACCCCCTCTGCCCCCTTATCAGACTGATAAGACGAGGACGTCCAGACCCAGACAGAACGTGCACTGGCTGGGAGGAGACCAGCTTCCCTCTGAAACAACAACAACACAGGCCCTGTTCCAACCAGGGTTCAGGGTTTGGTTGGTTCAGTTTTCTGCTCATACGTTTGGAGGTTCAGCCTGTGGATTCACCGCCAGCGAAGGCGTCAGCAGCTCACGCTGCATTTTCTTCAGGAAATGCATTTTCTAGTTTAACTGGTGTTTACAGCAGCAACAGCCAGCTGTCTTTATCTGTTGTATTAATGAGGTCATGCTGATAAACAGTCAGCAGCCTGCAGTGAACGGCGGGTTGTTAGCGGTTCGTCATTCATTCATATGTTTCACACTTTATTTTATTTTCGTACTGATGTGACCTGTCTCGCTGTAACCTTGACATGTTTAAATCTTGATTTACTCCCATGAGGCACCTTGTTGCTTTACTTTAACAAGGTGCTGCATTATAGTGTCAGACCAGGACGGAGCGCTACATCAGGCGTGTTGAGGTAAATGTCAGAGTGACATCTGATTGGACAAGAGAGAGAAGTTGACTCATGACAGCTGAAGGGCTCCTGAAAAGGATGTGAAATGCACACACTGTGGAGGATCTGTTGTTCAGGATCAGAGTCCAGCTGTTGCCTCCTGGTTAGTGCTGCTGTTGTTGTTTAAACAGATCCGGGGTCACGAGGTCTGATCTTCCAAACTGATGCTTCGTCTTTCATCGTCATTCATGTGAAAATCAGTAATTCAGTTCTTGAGACGAGCTGATTTACATTGAGAACAAGTAACGGTGAGAGCAGCAGGAGGAGGACGACCTCTGACCTCCACTGGGTGATGAACCCATCAAGTGTTTAAACAAACACTGAGGGACAAAACCTAAAAACCTTCTGTCATGAAAACAGGAAGTTAGATCATTTGAATTTAAATTAAAACTTTACGATATAACAGAAAATTCACCTCTGAGTTTAAAAAGCAGGCTTTTCTCTTAGTAAGTTATTCAGGCTACATGAAACTCCTCCAGGTGTTTCACAGTAAAAGCCCTGCCTGCAGGTGTTTCACAGTAAAAACCCTCCAGGTGTGTATTTGGACTTTTTTTGGCTCATTTTGTCATCACATCAGAACAGTTTAATATTAAATACATATGGAATCTGTAGAATATTGTTATTTATGTAATTTGTTGTAACACTTATTTTATCTACACTTGCAGCACATCCGGCCAGAGACTCAGTGAGATCGCTTCCTTAAATCTTTGCCACTGCAGCAAATGTCTCAACCACCACATTAAACGCGTCACTTCCTGTGCAGTTGGCTCAGTTTAGAGCAGATTCAGGTGAAGTTTACATGAACACATGGAATTATCTACTTTTCAACTCTCTGTCGAAGAGGATTTTTCACAGTAAATTCATCTGAATCCACAGAGAGACGACACGATAACAGACGTCGCAGGTTTGCAGCCGTTAACTTTACAACTATGATCATCGTCGTTCTGCTGGTGCAACAACATGAAGCAGCTGCAGGGACACGACATTCCTCCAAGTGTTTTATGAGGACTTTGTCAGTCAGACTGTAAATGAGCTAATTGTATGTTTCACTGTGTGATACTGCAGCAATGTTCCAACAAATACAGCAGCTGGGTGAGTTTTTAATATATATAATAAATATTGTAACCCCAGTTGTGTTTTTATAGATTTATAAAATCATTCAGTCTAAGAAACTGTGTTTCCGGCTGATTTAAACCAGGTGAGCGGTCTCTCGGTTTCAAGTTGCACTTTGATTATTTTTAACTTAATTTAGAGAACTGGTCACCCCTGAAATCTGATTGGCCGCTCCAGATGCCACCCCATTATGCTGACCTGTGACTGGCTGTCTGTGTGGTCCGAGGCGGGACCTTAGTCCGTATTTTGTCTTGTAGATGTGAAGTCGACAGTGTTTTGTCCTCACAGGCTTCTTCATGTTCATGTAGTTGGTACTTTATACTGCGACTGTTGGAGGAACAAGTTCTTCTTCTGGACTTAAAGAATAAAGTTTGGAAGCTTTATGTGACACTTTGGTATCAATCAGAAAGAAGTCGTCCACAGAGAGACGATGTAGAGACACAAGAACTCGTCTCGCTAGCTGGCTTTCATCAAGCCAGCTAGCTTGACCCACCTGGACTTACCTGTTGCTTGTTTCCTTGAAGCTCAGTTGAGTTGCAGTCAGACGACGATGACAGAAATTCACGACGGGAAATGAACGCAACGCGATTTCTGACGGTTTTAAGGGTTTTTGTTGATTTTAGAGTTTTGGTGTTGTTTGAAGTTTTTCTGAACACACACACACATTTGACACGTACCTCAGGCGAGCTGGGGTTTGATCCCACGTCTCCGGGCGGCGTCCTTCCTTACTGGACCATCAGCACCGGTGACGAGCAGAGAGAGAAAACAGATCAGACTGAGGAACCTGCAGAAGATTCAGCTCCATCAGTCCTGAGAGAGGAAACCTTCAATCATTCTGTTGTGGAGCCGTCTTCAGCTGCTGGTCTCGCTGATTCAATTTGGAGTTCAGAAAAGAAAAGGAAAAATGACATAAGATTCCCTTAAACAACTTTTTAAAATAATTTGAACATCAATGTATTACTAACAAACGGTGAACCATCTGTTGTCCCATGTGGTCTGGTGGTCAGAATTCCTGGTTTCCACCCACGTGGCCTCGGTTCACTTCTCAGTGTTGGTAAAGATGCTGTTACTCTACTATGAGCCCTTCTTTTTGAAAAGATAATCAACATCGCTTTTGTAATCCTCCAGTGAAACTTTAATTAGTTAGGAGTATGGAAGATTAATACTAACAGATCAATACAGGATCTCAACCCACAATCTCACTCAATCCACGTGGCAGAGAAGTTTCATTTACAAGGAAAACCAGATTGTTGTTTGCTTAGTCCAAATGGTCTAATGGTCTGCATTCCTGTTTTCCACCCAGGTGGTGTGGGTTCAAATACAGGTCTGGGAGAAGGTGGTTTAACGGGTCTTTGTGTTTTTATTCCAAGGGAAGAACGGATCTGAATCCACAGCTTCTCTGTTAGCAAAGCCGCTTCTGAACCAGCAGAACTGATCAATCAGAAGATCAATACATCTGGAGTCCAGAGAAGAACTCTCAGGGAGAGGAAGAAAATTACTTATTATTAATTATTTATATTTCTAAATTACATTCATGGTTCTACTTTTAATAAGAGACAGAAAACAAAGTGAAATATATTTTAAACATCAGAGTTTTTGATTGTTCATGTTGTTGTGATGATTCTTTATTATATGCTGCTAAATATTATTTGTAGTTTCATAATTTAAACTGCTGCAACATTTTCTGATTAAAGAAAGAAAGAAAGGAAATAACATGGGTGTGTTTCCGGCAGCAGACAGGTGACAGGTGAGCAGCTGGACTCACAGACTGGTTGTTCAGGAACCAATCAGCTGGCTTGACAAGATGACTGACGGGCCAATGAGCGTCCAGCTCAGACTGCAGCGGCTCCATAAGAAGCTCAGTCCGGCGGGTTTCTCGGTGTTGACGATGTTCTTTTAATGCCCGCCTCCTCCGGTGGTCTGGCAACGTCCCCCTGGTTCTGTCCCGGGATCCCTGCAGCTGTTCCCGTGTTTGTAGGTTTCGTGGAGGTTTTTCTCATGTGAAGCTCCAGCTCACCGTCCAACAGGAGACATGAGAGCCGACAGCCCGGGGCTGTCTGCGGGCAGAAGCAGGAGGAGCAGCGGCACTCTGACCCCGAGCCGCCGGAGCCTCCGCTGCCCTCTGCGGGGCTTCTCCCGCAACAAGAGCCCGGCGGAGGATGACCCGGAGCTCCTGCTGCAGGACATGAACCTGTGTTACCGGCTGCTGCGGCAGCTAGTGCCCGGTCTGCCGCCCGGACGGGCCGCCAGCAGGGTGGAGATCCTGCAGCATGTCATCGACTACATCCTGGACTTGCAGACCGAGCTGGGCGCCTCCTGCCCGGCCGGTGAGCGCGGAGAGCCGCAGCGGGGAGAACCGCTCCACCGTGACCGGCCACAGCAGCGCCAACAGCGGCCACAGAGCGGCCAGAGCCCCGGTACCAATATCCGCACCTGGCAGGTAGGAGACAGGGTGGTGATACAGGGATGGATACACAGGTTATTGATCAGGTATTGATTAGCTGATCAGCTCTGTGTTTATGACTCCTGTTTGAAGCTAAATGTATTGATGATGTATAGATGATCGAAGTTTGGGAAACACTTTCATTAAAGCAGAATGCTGTTTTAAAACCTCTCAGGTTTGTGATTTCACAGCTCGTTCTGATCCAGATTTCTTTAGACCAGGTCTCCAGAGGTTTAAATCCTGGTTTTAGATTTGTTAAAAGTTTATTCTATTTAAAGCAAATGTTTTCACAGCTTTCTCTTTTGCCAGATTATAATGTTGATGATTATGAGTCTCTGGACTTTTTGATTCGTCCAAACTGGTTTAATTTAATTTATAGCTGGAACTGTTGTCATAGCAACAAGTGCTTCAAAAGTGCAGTTTATTGACTGTTCGCTGGATCGTCCCGATGCTCAACTCAGGAACTATGGTTTCATGTCAGAGGAGCGAGATGCCCTGCAGGCTCCCAGTGCAGCTGCAGGGGCCCGACTGTGGCCCCTGTTCTAAATACATGAACAGCTGTTAAACAAGTCACTGACTCCGTTTCATCTGCTGCTCTGTATCTTTTATTTCCATCTGTTGGTGTTTCTGGTGCAGGAAGCTTCGGGATCCTACAGAATTATTGCTGATTATTGATTATTATTCAGGACATTACAGACAAACAGCAGCTGTAGCAGATGGAAATAGTTTCTTTATGTTCAGCATCTGTAGATGATAAAGATTAATATCCAAAAGACAAACAACCCAAATATTTTAATTAACACATTGCAATAATAAAAACCTGCAGCAGCTTCACCCGTCCTGAAACACTGCAAAACATTTATTTACCAGATAAGTCAAGACCTCTTCCTGTTTTATTTTACACAATAAAACTCACAAACTGCTCAGTAAGAATCAGGAGACACCAGACTGCAGGGTCTCTGTTTTACTCTAACTTGCTCTCATGTCCTGTTTAAAAGCCAAAATAAAGACACTGTAAAAAAACATGAAATGATTAGTTACAGATTTAAACTCCTCATAACGCTCCAGTGTAATCAAAGATCGATCATCTAATCAATCCTACACTCGTGATCAAAGAAGCAAAAGAGCCGGATTGAAATGATCAGGTCCAGATCAGAAGCCCCGTTAGAAATGTCAAATCTGGTCCAGATTCACATGGAGACCTGGGGACAAAATAAAGGTTTAAACTGTGAAACAGAAAAAAGGAGGATTTTCTCCATCCAGACCACGTAGGACCGGGTCTAGACTCAGAGTCCTTCAGACCAAAATATACTCCTCATTCACCTCAGTGCGGGAGGGGCTGGTCTGAGATGACCCCCCCCCCCCCTTCAGGAAATATAAATGCGTAATCACCGGAGGATCTGACCTTTGACCTGATTCCTCTTCATTGTGTCTCTGCAGTCCAGCGAGTTCCCCAAAGCAGACTGAGGTCGAGGAGAGCCGGACTCTGCTGCACTGATGATGTGAGAACACACACACACACACACACACACACACACACACACACACACACACACACACACACACACCTTAGCTACAATGCTAACGTTGCTAACAGTAGACAAGTCATGGGTTTCTCTTCCATCTTCGGTTCAGGCAGGACTCAACAGTGATTGGCTGCACCACAAAGGTCAGAGTCACACAGGTGTGAAGAGTCCAACAGGTCTTCCAAATTAAACGACAAAATGTGTTTTTAAAACGTTAAAAGCCAGATTGTTTTTTTCAGGCACCTTATCTTTTTCTCTCACTTTCGGCCGTCTGTCCACTCCGCCGAGTGCACGCAGCTCCTTGCTGATTGGCTCGTTCATCTGTCCATCGCTGTCTCTTCCCGCCTCCTCGACAACAAACCGATAATCAGACCAGAAGAGCAGAAAACAGCTCACGTGCTGCATGACTGAGCAGTACAGTCAAACAAAAGAGCGTCACGTTCTCTTCTTCTGTGGTTGTCCTCGTCTGTGCTGCTGTAGATTTGTCCAGAGCGCCCCCCGCAGTGTCGGAGAGAAATGACGACTCTTGATAACAGGTGACCCCATGAATGTGTTAATGAGAGCTGATGCTGCGTTCAAAGATGGCGTCCCGTGAGGAAAAAGCCTCTGCGGGCTTTAATGTTTTTGGGCCTATGGAGCATGCTCAGTAGAGACTTCCTGTGTCCGAGCCGGCTGACTTCCTGTTGATAAATCTGAAGACATGTTTCTGTGTGGACGAGGAAACGGAGCATTTGGAAAGTAAAGAAGACTCATTTCTTTTGGGTTCATTTTGCTGCAGTTTTGTTATAATTCTTCCTCCTTTGTCCACTTTATCTTTATTTATCAACCTCAACCTGTGGTCCCAGGACCTTCATGGGAAGTTGTCCCGTCACATTAAAAGCACAGGGATGGTCTGAGGCTGCTGCTCTGACAGGAAAGAGTCTGCTGGTTTCTGACCTCAAACTCATTTATTCTCATGACTAAATATAATTTTACATTTTTCTCTTGCAGGGGTTTGAAACAAGAGGATGTATTTTTCTTTTTATTTACCACCTTGGAGGACTCAGAGTCTCCTGGAGGTCATTCAGTCTGGAGGATCGGCTTCTTCTTCACTTTCACTCGGTTTGAGTTTCTCTGGGAGACGATCAGCATCAACACAGACTGCTTCAGTTTAACCAGCGATGAGTGAAATGAAGTCAAACCAGCAAAGAGAGAAGAGACACCAGATTCCTTTGACATTTCTGTCCAATCTAGATGTCTTTATTTAATCCTGACGAGACTGAAACCAGCATGTTGGGATCTTGACTCAGCATTTCTACATTTTGTCTGATCTGAATGACTGAGGATCTTCACTGACTGATGATCTCATGCTGTGTTTTAAATTCACTGAAGACACATCGGTTGTGTTAAAACTGGCAGCTAAAATCATCATTTTTGACACCAAGTCTGGTTTGGATAAAATCTGGATTAAATCGGTTTAAACTCAGACTTCAGGTGTAAACAGGAGTCAACGGGAGGCTGTGTTGAAGAACACTTCCTGCTTGATTATCAAAATAAGACAAAAATCACACGTCAACTAACATAAATGAAACTTTATTGTGGTAGTTTTCCAACATGATGTCTGATTCGACACATTTTAAAGATTTGAACTCTATAAACTGAACAGGAAGAGGAAACACTCAGTATTGGTTCTTCAAAGTAAAAGTCAGGAGAAATGTTGCTGCATGTAGTTCTTTAAAATCTTCAGTGTGATCTTATTTATCAGGTTTATTGGGGATTACTTTTTTGTTAATCCATCCATTATCTATACCGCTTATCCTCAAAGGGTGGCTGGGGGACTGGAGCCTACCCCAGCTGACATTGGGCGAGAGGCGGGGTACACCTGGACAGGTCGCCAATCAATCACAGGGCTGACACATAGAGACAGACAAACGTTCACAGTCACAGTCACACCTACGGCAATTTAGAATCATCAATTAACCTGCACGTCTTTGGATTGCGGGAGGAAGCCGGAGCACCCGGAGAGACACGGGGAGAACATGCAAACTTGTGGTGGAACCGAGAACCCTCTTGCTGTGAGGCGACAGTACTAACCACTGCACCACGTGCCGCACTTTTTTGTTAAGTTATGACAAATTTAAAAAAACAACACATTTTTAAAATTTCCAATGACATTTACTTTGACAAGACCAAGTGTGAAAGCTTCCTTCTTGTCACTCTGACTCTGTGAATACAGTTTTCTGTTACCTCGGCATTGATGCGGCTGTTTGTATCTTATTTTGAAAATCCTGCAGGAAGTACAGTTCTTGACTCATTTGTTTACGTAATTTTCCTGCAGATCTGAATCATATCAGCTGTTCAGTTCATTTAAACCTGCAGACTCTGACAAGAAGTCAACTGAGAGTTACAGGACTCTTATTCTGAAAACAAAGCACTTCCTTAGGCTCAGAGGACCTTTATTGTGACGGGAGGAAGTCTATGTTTCCTGTTGTGGATTAAAGTTTGAACTGTAAAAGTTTCTGTTCTGCAGTTTAAAAATGAAATATTACATTTTATTGTTGTACATCCTCCAAAATATGAAACTGTATGTTTAAACTGTGATGTCAAATGTTTTGACATTAGATGTGATTTTACCATTTTATCTCAAAGCTGTACAGGAACATGACTTCACAATTGATTTACTGTAATTACAGACTTTTGAGCAAACATTTTGTTGAAAGTCTCAAAATGGGAGAATTCCTATATTTTGCAACGTGTTTTGACGTTGGAGATGTCTTTACCTGAATATTTCTCAGTAACTGTACAGGTTTATTCAAGGTGTTTCTGAACAGGAATCCATTTTTAAAGGGTTTAAATATGTGAGAAAATACTCTGTATTAAAATGTATTTTGATATTAAAGGTGATCTTTACCTTTTTATTTTTCCCAAAAACGTCACTGTTCATGGGCTACTACATACTGTAGATTATCCTGTTTTATTTTAAACACTAAAAAAAGTGACACTATCAGATACATCATAGAGGAAATCCACAGATTTTTCACAAAATGTTCTGGAAAATGATAATGTATCACAATATATAATAATTATTATTATAAACAGTCTCAAGTTCCACTACTTTCCCCTAGAGACTGCAATGTGCATTACACATCACAACAGCACAATCTTTAGTCGATGTAAACTGGACATTTTAGTGTTGATTTATTCTGTTAATTACATTTCTTTGCCTGCTGAGTTTGAGTGTCCTCACAAACACTGTCCTCACAGAAGCACACACTAGCTAAACTACAACCAGACCCTGACCTCTGCCCTCTCAGTAGTTTTCAGTCCCAGCAGTTGTTATATTAGTTGTATTATCAGAAGCAGTATTTGTAGCAGCAGCAGTTTTAGAAGTGAAAATAAAAACAAACTTTATCTGTATAACAGCTTTTAAAACAAAGGTACAAAGACATTAAAGGGACAAATGAGTTAAATGACCTTTAAAGAAAAGTGAAGTTTGAAGAAGAGGATTAAAAGCAGAAACCATCTGTGGCAGTCTGAGGTTCTGGAGGTTCTGGTCCCCCTTTGTCAGGAACCAGGACTGAGGAACAGAGTGAAGGGCCCCGTCTGGGGATCTCAGGCTGCATTCTGCCTCATAACAAACCAACATGTCCCAAATATAGTAGTGTACCAGTGTGCTCCACACTGCTGCTTCATTACATCTTTCAGTGCTGAGCTGATCCTTATTTCATTAGATGGTTAGTTAGCACCA
>LKNJ01006005.1:0-19810 GCA_002120245.1 Maccullochella peelii | reverse complement strand
CTCTCTGTCTGTCTGTCTGTCTTGCGATGATTTGTAAACAGTTGTTTCAGTTGCTGTAGATGATCTTCACAGGTCCAAAGGAAAAACTCCCCAAAAGCTTGTATCCGTGACTTACAGGATCTTAACAAAACCTGATGAGGACTCGTTCATTTAAATGCAGCCCAGACCTGAACCAGAACAGACCTAAAGGAACCAGATTCCTTATCTTTTAAGATACACGTACACGTCTGTACTCTTCCTGGTTTTGATGCAGCATCAGCTTTCCCCTCAGCTCACTGATGATTTTTACGTTTTTAATTTGGTTTTGTGTTTTTCTTTTTGCAAAACGTTTTCACTTATCTTGTAATGTTTTTCCTCCTTGGTTTTGCTGGTATAGAACAATTTCTCAGTAATCAGCTAAATTAAAACATCTAGTTTCTGGATATTGTCAAAAACGTAAAACAGAAAATAATGAGCTCATTCAACAATACGACTTCCACAAGGCTTTGGTAGTGTGCACATTTATCAAAACTTTACTGAGTCAGTTGCTTTTTCCTTTTATCAGTTTGTACTCCCAGAATATGATAAGATTGTTGAATCAGATTCACAGTTGCGAAAAGTTCTGCAAGAGCCTACAACTGAGACCCGAACCTGGTCTGCACCTGCATCTATGAGACATAACGGGACTGAACCTGACTGCTGCTGCCAAGTTTGAGACACGAACCTGACCCAAGACCTGAAACTTTACGTGACAAAATGGCCCTTGTTGGGTAGCAGGACTCTCTCAGTCGGAAGACATAAGGCGAGAAAGCAGAAGGTGGACCAGAGGATTTATACAACACACAGTCGATCAGAGAAGGAAACATTAAAAAGATGAAACAAGATTATAGAAAAATAAAGATCACAATGCTGCTTTGTAGTTTTGAATCTTCAACAACGTGTTTGGACATTTGTAGTGGAGAAGCGACGGTCAGAAAATGAATTCAAAACCATTTTAATGATTCGGTTACTTGTGAGCGATTTATCAAGCAAAAACCGTTCTCTGGTTGCAGCTTCTTCCTCGTGAGGATTTGCTGCTTTTCTCTGTTTTATATGATTGTAAACGGAATATCTTTGGGTTTTAGACTGTTGGTCGGACAACACAAGACATTTGAAAACGTCACCTTGGACACTGAGAAACTAGGATGAGCATTTTTCACGATGTTCTAACATTTTATATAGACAAAGACGTGATGATGAAAGAAATTGTTAGTTGCAGCCCTAGACGCTAGTTTCTTTTGAAGAAGCTAACACTGGAGGTGAGAACGACTGTCAGACATTTGAAACACCAATGACAACTACAAATCTGTGTGGAGTCAAACTTCAGTCACATCTTTAGTGTGAAGAAAATGTCATTTATTGGAAAAAGTGGAGTTTTGGAGCTTTTGTTACTGAGAAGTAAAACAAACATGTCTCAAGGAAATCGATGGGGTTCAGAAATAATTTTAACTCCAGTAAGTCCAGTTAATAAGTGAAATACTGAGGGAAGCAAACAGAAACAGCAGCAGAACAAAACCTCAGCTTAAACACTGACTGGGTTTCATTAAACTACACACAAACAGACTCCAGGTTATTTTAATCCTCTGCTGTTCCTGCTGGAAGTCTCTCCGTCTGAGCCTGCTCATCCAGAAACTGAACTGCTGAATATTTTCCATTTCTCTCCCCTCCCTCCTGTTTTCTTTCCTCTGTCTCAGCACTCATGGATCTCGCTCTGTCTCCAGGTCAGCACTGAATTCTGGTTTCCTATTGGCCAGCGCTGAGTTGAGGTGGGAGGGTCTCAGAGCTAGCCGACTGTGTGTTAAGACTTCCAGTCTGTGGAGCTGCAGACTTAAGTTTTGTTTTCATCCAAAAGAAAATGTGATTGATTAATGTGAATGATTGAAAGAGAGCGTGGGCGGATGTCATGGACAAGGGAGACCCACCATGACGTGTAATGTGCGCGCTGCTGCTGGAAAAATGTCATGGGAGTTGTAGTTTTTGAATGCTAACAAATGAATCATTGTCTAACCTTGTTAAAATCATGAATCCTATTATCACGTGATGTTGTAGACACTCTTATCTCAGGCAACATTCACACTTGCCTATAAAGTAAACTGTCTGAGTGTCTCTTACATAGAGAGTAGTGAATGAGTGAATAATTGTGGTGATTTCGGACACAGCGTCAACACTACTCCAGTCCTGAGGGTGGTGTTAATGCACCTGAAGCTGTTGTGCCAAAAATGCTTGAAGAAGAAAAACCTCTGTACTTTGGCAGTTAAATTACAACCATTACAACAGTTTAGTTAGGTAACTAACAATTATCCATCGCTAAACACAAACTCATGGATGAATCGCCTGGATGGACAAAACATTGCTTGTCTTAACAGGCTCTCACTCATGACGCTCCTTCATCCACACATGATCAGTGTAGTATTTTCATTCAGGTTTTTATGTGCTAATTTAAAATGTAAACAGACTTTGTAATAAGTCAGGAAAAGCTCCTGCACCTCAGGTGATTCTAACAACACTATGAATATGAGTCATATACTGAAGATGTTTGGGTCAGCGTAAATGTTAGGACTGATACTGGAGTTGGATTACAATGACTTTTAGTTAAAGGCTGATATCAGCACCATCAACTGATCTGAACCCAGTTATTACAGTTTGATGTGTATTATTTCTTGTGCTTCCATTTCATTTAAAAGGTCTGAGCACAGAATCAGGACCTGACACGGGATCCAGGATTAGGTCTCCACCAACTCCAGATAACATCTGGCTCTTTAGCTGCCACATGTTCCACTATGTTGACTGCTAAAAACCTACAATAGGCTAGAACGCTCCGTTGAGCTGCAGAGTTGGTGAGAATTATCTTTGGGTCCAGAACGACGAGTGCCTGAATAAGGCTTTGTTTGTTTGTTTATTTAGATCCCCATTAGCTACAGTAACAGCAACAGTAGCCACTCTTCCTGGAGTCCACATGGAGGTCAGCAGTAAATGAACAGTGACTTTCTGAAGCTTTCAGTCCTCCAGACTAACAGAACTAAATGTCTCCATCTGGACACTCAGGCTTGTTTGGGCACCATCCCGACAAATCAGAGGTTCCTATTATTTAATACCACCAACAACTCCCATCATGCACTGGGACACAGCTACAGCACATTTATTACTGTAATCGAGGCTGATACAGAGAACTAGTTCAATGTGCTCCATTCAGAGGGGGAATCAGAAAGAAGACAAACTATCAGGTGTGAGAGGTGTGTGTTAGCGTCAGGTCTCTGCTTTAATAATGACAGGACTGCTATGTATAGACTAGTCATTACACACACACACACACACACACACACACACACACACACACACACACACACACACACACACACACACACACACAGAACCGGCCATTAGGACCCTAGCAGAAACCTATATGAGGGCCGGCGGCAGCACTGACAGCTCTTTTTGTCTGAGGAGCTGCTGCAGGTAAAAACCTCCGTCTTTTTTTTCTGCAGGGAGAGAAAGAACTTGGATCTATCTGTTTGGTTCCAGTCATTTCAGCTGCTGGTTTCTGCAATTACTCAGGGTTTAAATTCTTACACAAAAACAAACAACATTGAACAAGGAGAAGCCATAGAAAATACTAATAACTAACAACGTTCTCATCAGGACTTTATTGAGAGTTGACAGTTGAGAGATGACAACTGTCAACCCCCCAAACCCTGGACCTAATGGTTCATGGTCAGCACCTTAAACCACAAGGTCATGGGGTGCGCCCCAGCGTTTCTGAACGTTTGATTTCCAACCATGGCTCCATTGGGAAAATTAACTGTTTTATATTTTCCTTTAGTCTTTTGTATATCTCATTAATTTGTTGGATTCCTGCTGAGGAACCAGTGAAGGCTAGGGCTGGGTATCAAACCCATTTCTTCTTGGCTATAGGCCAAAATGTGTTGGTAGCACTGTGTATTGAAAACTGTATGGCTGCTTGTGTTTAAACTACGTTTAACGTTTGAGAACTTTAGCTTCGGCTGTTTATATTTCTTAAAGTAAGGCATAGAAAAAAGTAGAGCTTTGGTATCAATACCTAGACACATATTTTCACTCTTGTATGAAAAACTTTCTATCAATACGTGAAGCCCCCAGTGGAGGTAAAGGTTTCTGTGAGGCACCCTGGGCCTGAACCTGGTCTGTGCTGCTCTACAGGGATGAGGTGGTGGCTAGTGGTGGCCAGTCTGTGGCTGCTGGTGGTCCTGACCATCCCATACGTCCAGGCCAGGAACAAACCTCGCAACCAGGACGGTGAGAACCCCCGGGGGAAGAGGAAAAGGGACGGACAGGGTAAGACTCTGCTTCTTTAAGGAAAACACCGATATCTGGCAAATCCTCTTGTTAGCCATCATGCAGTCAGATGAGAAGGTTGTTATCAGTTTCATCTGTATGCGTCCAGTACAGATAGGTCCAAGACGTGTTTAGCTAGGGTTAGCACAAAGACTGGAAGGAGGAGAAAATGCTGGCCTAGGTCCATCAAAAGTTAAAAAATGCCCCTTCCAACAACTTTAAAGCTGTCTGGTTCCAAGTTACATCTTGTTTCTTAAAAATGTTTAGAAATAGAAATGTAAAAAAGGAGACATTGTGGTTTTAGCAGCAGTTAATGGAGTGATTTGTTGACCATCATCCGCTGGGTGCAGTTACTTCATGCAATATCTCAAACGTCCTGAACTCATAGTGGGGTTGCTAGGTTTGAGCTCCGTCTTGGTTTTAGCTCTGTCCCCCTAACCAGATAAAACAATTACATGTGGAGTCCCACAGGGCAGCATCTTGGCCCCCCTACTGTTTTTATTAAATGTAAACACTTGGAATCGGTTTGTGCTGAAACTGTATTTCTATATGCCACGGATACAGCCATTTTGGCTTTGCATAAGAATGGGAATACATTAAGTCAGTCTCAAGTGAGGAAATCAGTAAGATCAAGAACTGGCTTGTAGACAACAAGTTATCCCATCATATGGCAATTTATTTTATTGGCTCAAAACCTAGGACAAACACGCTTACTTCATATGTGGGACAAATCAGCCAAAAACATATCTGTAAACTGTTTACCAGACTGCCCCTAGAATCCAGTGACTCTGCATACAGCTGTTTGTCTGCCTTTTAGAAGTTTCTAGAAAGATGTACAGGAAAATTGATATGACCATGTGTTACAAGTGGCCAGAGCGGGGCGCTCTAGACCTCTGAAGATCAGACTGGTTCCTGGTCCCAGCATCCCAGTGGAGCCTGGAGAAAACCAAGGAAACACTCTGTTCGTGAAGTCCTACAAGAACCTACAAGAACAGCACTCCAGCTACAATGTTATCCCAGGTCAGTGAGACTAGTAACAAACCCTTAACGCAGGTTAGTGAGACCAGTACCTCAACTTTAACCGAGGTTACTGAGACCAGTAACTCAGCCTAGTGAGACTTGTACCTCAAGCTTTAACCCAGGTTAGTGACACCAGTAACTCACCTTTAACCCAGGTTAGTGAGACCAATAAGTAAGCTGTTAACCCAGGCAACTGAGACCAGTAACTCAGACTTGTGAGACCAGTAACTCAGCTTTAATCAGTTAGTGAGTCTAGTAACTCAGCCGTAACCCAAGTAAGTGAGACCAATAACTCAGCCTTAACCAAGGCTATTAAGACCAGTAACTCAGCCTTAACCCAGGCTATTAAGACCAGTAACTCAGCCTTAACCCAGGCTATTAAGACCAGTAACTCAGCCTTAACCCAGGTCGGTGAGACCAGTAACTCATCCTAGGGAAAGCAGTAAGTACTAGAGATGCTCTGATCAGGCTTTTTAGGGTTGATACCAATTACAATTTAATGTCACTAGAGTCGCCTGATCTGATACAGACCACCTTATGGTTTCTTAAACATTTTTATAGAAAGCTCCCTTATAAAAGGCCCTGCAAAAACCATCACCTTGCCTCCTGACATCATGTTAACCATGATGTTAACAACTAATTCATCATATTTCATTATATACATAACATTCTGTTAAATTAGGTAATTGTGTCCTTGTTTCTCTGTGAATGATTCCAGAGCAGCTTGAATCATCAGATGATTTATACACCTGCTAAACCTGACAACCTAGAGACGATCACAGTTTGCTTTGTCAGTGATCCATCTGTCCTCACGAGAGTAACAAGCCCCATTATGTTCAGTTGATTTTTGTGGTAGGTTACTGGATGAGAAGCCTCTGCGCATAATCTGATTTTGAAAATGTTGTCTTGCGTGGGAATTATACTTCTGCAAAGACAAGTGTTCACGTTTCTACAGATCTTTTCGTGGAGAAGGGTGTTATGGGTAGCAGACCTCCCAAATAGAGCTGCATCAATTATTATTTTCCTCATCAATCATTTTTTTCAGTTAATCATCAAGTATATAAAAAAGTGGATATATCCATCACAATTTTCAGTCCAAGATACCATCTTCAAATCTTTTGATTTGTCTGACCAACAGTCCAAAACCCAAATAATCAATTTACAATTATATAAAACGAAAAGCAGCCAGTCCTTACACTGCAGAAGTTGGAACCATCAAATATTTGTTGATTTTGCCTGATAATGATTTAAACTATAAAGTGTTTGTCAAAAGTGTTGCAGATAATTTTCAGTTGATAGACTTGTCGATAAATCAACAAAATGTAACAACGCACTGTGCAGTGCCACCCATCAAACAAGCTGATTGATCCAACTTCCTGTCTGGAGGTGAGCTTCAAATGGAACTGAAGGAGTTTATTCATGTGCAAATGGAAAGGCATTTATTCCAGCCTTTACTCTGTACATATGAAATTTCTGATACATCCAAAAATGATTCTCCAAAAGCATGTTTTAATTGAAAAAATAAAACTAGTCAGTAAATAAATCTTTAACTGAATAAAAACAGGATATTTTAAGATTTTAAGAGTATGAGTGCAGTCAGAGAACAGCTCAGCTCTGAGGCTTCATCCTGTTTATCTCATAATTAAGCTGCTTGTTATTACAGCTCAGTAATTTAATGACAAATAATTACATTCCAACATGAACAGAAGGGAAAACCATCTGTGGGAAAAAAGATCGTCAGAAAATAAGCCCTGAAAAATCCCACGCAGACATGAGGACAGAGACTCCACAGAAGAGCCTCAAAGCCACGTGGAAGCCCTTCAGCTTAAAACAATAAAGTCAGCATTATGTAATTAGAAGGGAAGGTGGTGTTGGTGGCGAGTCTGTTGTTGGGAGCTGCAGGGGGATTTATTTTTCATGTAGATTTAAACCATTTGGCTCTGTTTTCGCTGTTGTCTGGGATATGAAAACATGCCTCTGTGTTCAGACAAGCAGACAAAACTGACTGTAATGTAACAACAACCAAACAGATCAGACTACAGAAACAGAAAGTTGATGTCGGACCAACACGACAACCAATCATCTCTGTAAATGTTACAGGGTACTTCAGAGTGAAAGTTCATTTTTGATCTTGGGAACAGTAGTTTGACGAAATAATCTGATTTCAAAGTCAACCTACTAGACCTTTTCTGGAGCTTTCAACCTTATCTCAGCCTTCTGTAACTCTAGTACATTCTGCCATCGCATTGGTGCCTCCCACCTAAATCATCATTTACTGGAAATACCCATTTTCATCATTCTTTCAACAAAAAGTATGACATTTACTTTAAGATTACATTATCTAATGCACACAAGATTAAAAAAAACTCCTTACGTTTGCAAAGCCCAGGATGACATCTCCAAATGTCTTGTTTTGTCTGACCAACAGTCCAAAACCCCAAAATATTCAGTTTACAATGATATAAAACAGAGAAAAGCATTAAATACTCAAATTGGATAAGCTGGAAACAAAGAATGTTTGTGCTTGAAAAATGATTAACTGATTATCGAAACTGTTGTCAAATCATTGTTTGTCAGTGGGCGAATCAACTAATTGTTTCACCGCTAGTAAAAATACATGACATATGCAGTGAGCACCATTTAAATAATGATGTTGCCACAACAGAGTCTGATGGTTGCTGTATTATTTAAACATAAACCCTGCAATTTACTAGACAATAAAGAGATTTTACGACAGCAAGACAATATTTTACAGAGAAAAGAAAAGCTCTAAAGTATGTGTGCTCCAGCAGAGATGACAGGGTGACAGTCTCACTGCTCAGAGTAAAAAGGACAGAGATAGGAGAGACAGTATTTAAGAGAAATAACCTGAGCCTCTTAACTACCTGTGTTTCTATGGACGTAACAGAGAGCATACCATTAGAAAGGATAGATGACAGACAGGACACAAAAATAGACACACAGAGCCTCTTCCTGCTGTACCATAGTGGTTTACAGTCTTTTCTACTGACTCACTGCCAGCCACAGCTTCATACTGCCCCAGGTCTGATGTTGAAAGGTGGAGTTAATGCAGAGGGAGGAGTGGAAATGCAACAAATCACTGCTTTGTCTGGTTCTGATGGTAAAGTACAGGCTTTAAATTTGACTATACACACACAGCAATTACTGCACCAGGGCCTGCTGTTGCTGCTGCCGAGGAGGATGACAAGGTTCGGCATGTTAGGATAAAAGACCCACAGGTTGCTGGTTTGAATTTGCCTTGTTCTAAACCTCTGAATCACTGCCAACATATCCGATTTGTTCAAATTAGGTCTGCTGTTGTGCTCATTGACAGCTGTTCCCTCGGTGGGAAAACCGAGTCAATCAAAGCTTTGTAGTCAGAAATAAGAGGTTGTAAATCAACATTTTTCTTCAATCAACACAACAAACGTTAACTGCTCCTGCTCTGGTCGATGCTTCCGAGTTGATAAAACATTATGTTGGCAGGATATATATGTCATTTGCTACTGATTGTTCAGGGCAACAGTTTTCTCAAGGTACAAATCTGTTTTCTTAACCCACACAAAAATGGCAGCCAGGGGGTGTCCTGGTAGCCAAATAGTGATGCATACCATACGACCACAACGTTCCCAGTTCCGACTGGGACCTTTGTTGCATGTCTTACCCCTATCCCTACCTCTATTTCTCTCTGTCCTCATTTCCTGTCTTGAAAAAAAAGGGAACAACTACAGCAGGGCTATGCTAATACTATATCTATGACATAATATAACTTCATTCAACATCTGCACTCCAACAATCTATAAAGTATCTGCTTTTATTATGAAGACACAAAGCTCACAGACCAAATGTTGGGTTTGCGAGTGAAAGGAAGCACCACATTTGGCTCTTCATCTCATTCACTGCCATACCATACACTGTTGCCAACAACTGGTCAAGTGTATCACGTGACTGGATGCAGGATTCATTACTTTTTTTTACTTCTCAAATTATACTTTCTGCATCTGTACAGTCGCGATGCAGAAAAACCTAAACTTTACCATCCGCTCATGTTAGCAAAGGTCCGTGCAGATGTCTTGCGGAATTGCAGCTGAAATTTTCTGACTGCGCAGACTGTATGCGGCAACTGCATGTGTAAACATATCTGCCTACTTAGACAGCCAATCTATTATAAATAGAACCACGTTCGTGTCCAATGTCTGTGTTCATTTGAGAGTACATGATGGTCTTGAAACAGTTTATCTTGCATTTCAGATTTTAACCCCATCATGCTGGCCTCCACTGCCATATTACTGATGACATTTCGAGCTTATAGACTACATAGATTATAGATTTATAGTCATAATTTAACAATTGCCAAATTACTTTTACTTTTCATATTACGCCCAGAGCGTCACTGTGCGACCTGTTAATAAAGATTTGAACTACAATGAACTACTGAACTGACTGTAATGTGTCTGTGTTGTTTCAGGTAAGCAGGGCCAGTGTGTGTACCAGGGTCTGACCATGTTCGACCAGGCTGTCTGGTCTCCAAAGCCCTGTGTGACTTGTCTGTGTACCGGAGGGCAGGTGGTTTGTGACGAGATCACCTGTCCCATAATGCACTGCCATTTCCCCTTCACCCCCGCTGGGGAGTGCTGCCCCGTCTGCATGGAGCCAGGTAGAAACACAACATGTGGCAAGGCCATGGTGCAACATCAAGAGGCAATAGAGATGAGCAATGTATGCTGACAATCAGGGCCAATATTCGAAGGGTTTAATCGACACTTATGTTTTACAGACATACTCATAATCATAATTAGTTCTGAAAACATTTTACTTACCAACTTCATTACTGAGATGTGGGACATGGCAACAGTGCTACCCTCAGCTTTCCAACAGGACAAGCAGGATGTGCTGCTTTTAACCCAACCATAATGATTTGGAAGTAAAAATGATGTGCACATTTAAGTTATTACCCAAACCATTTTGATAAGCTACATGCTGATTCAACTTTGACTGGCTGAGCCTTCTGCAGCTGTGAATGCACAGTTTTACAATTCAGCAGCCAATTATATCATTATGGGTGTGTTCACATTACGTTTTATTCACAGATTAGTGGTATAAATAAAACTGGTTTACACTAGGGATTTTAAAACCTGTCTTGCTCCACATCTCAAGAAATAAACGGGAGTGAAATGTGATCGTAACTTAAAGAACGATAGCAGAAATTAAAGAACAAGACTCAATAGAATTCACCAATTACCATTTGAATATGTAGACAGTTCACCCTGAAAACGTCTTCAGATGAGATATAATAGGGGTCAGTAATGCAACCGATATTGTTTCTAAATGGAATCATATTGGGGTTTTCTGTAAAATTCAGCTTTCAGAACAGTTTTAAATTAATTATGTTTGAATGGTTCCTGGAATAAATAAAACAAAACAGTTACCATCTCTGAGGCCTCAACATGTTGCTTCTTGTTTCCATCATGGCTTTAAATAAATGTGTTCAGCACATTTTGGGTCAGATCAACACACATGTTGTGAAAGTTTTTAACATGTCTGTATGTTGGGAGATACCACATGTTGTTTTTAACATGTCCAGCATTGGTTTCACCTTACTGTCACAATTCAATCTCATCAAATGAAGACTGGATGTATCTACAGCAAATACACAAAGATGTATAGGCAAGTTGCTGAGCAACATTATTGTGAGATATGTGCACACACTGGAGGTAGAAAACAAACCTGAATGAGTGAGAGTTAATGGGGAGGTCACCATAAACTGCACAAATGATAAATGTAGTGGGTGGAAATTGTTCAATATACCAAAGAAAAGCCCTCCTATGGATAATTAGATATTAGTATCTAGTGATCTGGTCAGAGCCCTGGATTTTAATAAGGTGGTAGATAGTATTATACAGAAACTGGTGAGGAAGAAATACCTGTTTCAAGGTAAGACAGCTCACACTGTTTCTGTGTGTTCATGGCTGTGTAGCTGGGTAGTGCAAATGTTTGTCAGGCTCTGTAATCAATGCTTTGCTGATCAGTTCCATCTAAGTTTAATGTTTCAGTGTGGGACTTGGTGACAGCTGATAGAGGTGGCAGACTGATGGCTTTTGATGGAAAATGCATTACGTTTTCATAGAAAAACTGGTGTTCAGAGTTTCAACAACTAGTTTCAAGCAAAATGCTTAATTTCTAAATACTGACTTTGTGGTAATTAGTTTTCTGCCTCCTTGCTGTGCGTGCATCCTTCATTGTAAACAGGAAACCTGTCTATACAACCTCTGTGAAATTATGGGGAAAAAACGGCAGTGGTTGAATTGACAGTAACTAACTCATTGCTCACAGTAATACACTGCACAGACACTATGTGCATGTATGGAGGTGAAGCAGGAGAAAACCTCTTTAAGTCATTTTGTCTATGACTTATCACTGTTTGCAGATAAATACAGCATTAACCTGATAGCAATAACCATAGAAACGTACATATCTGTGTAAGTACACTGTAGAAACTATGTCTACTGTATGTATGGAGTTGCTGGAGTTAACTGTAGAGGAAAATACACTAAAAGCTGTTTTATACTGTCGGGAGACATCTTTGACAAAAGTTTCCATCTTACACTTTGCCCATGTCATCTCCATAGTAACCAGAATTAGCGTTAATCTGGTTTCAGACCTCTGAATTGGCGCTCACTAGGGGTGCCACGGAAATTTTCCCACCGGTTAATAAACTCGTGACAACACCGGTGTTACCGATTACACCGGACGATTTACAAGAAAAGATATTTGTCGATGACGCTCAATATCTGTAGGGTGCTTACTTTGATCTTTAACGTTAAATCCTCCGCCATCATCTTGTCGGTCAACTCTATTACTCTGGTCATTTGATAAGTGAAAACTGCAGTACGGAGCAGACACTTTTAGTTTATAATTGTAGCATCTGCATCCGACTAAGTATTGATTCCATGCTTAGTATCCCATGCTATCATGGGCGCTGATAGGCGAAAATGAACTAGATTGGTTTTATTTCTATATATAAAAAAGAAAAAACACGGTGGGGGTAGTGGGCAAGTAATGTAATCAGTGTGTGATCGGTGTATGTCCAAACACCGTGTAACACTCGTAACACAGACTACTGTGGCAAGCTTAGCACTCACCAATGATGCATGTCTACGACCTTACAAAATCTTACGGCTGGCTATAAGACACTGTCAGACAGATTTTTCTTTTTTTCATATAATATGTCCCTGTTAGAACATAGTTATAGTTATACTATAAAACAGCATTTAGTGTTAGACAAGTGAGCTAAGGTTGGTCTAAATTCAATCAAATAAGTATCAAATTTAAAATATTCTGTACCAGAGCTGGCAACACTGGCAAACACAAAAAGACCAACTTTACCTGACTGTGGTCATACAGTTCGGTGGGATCTGGTCCAGACTGGTCTACAGAAGCAGTCTGCTCTGTAGCTACAACAAGCTGGTCTTGTACCTGTCTATCTACAACACTAACACACGCCGTCTGTCTGTCCACCTCTTGTCTGTCTGTCTGTCCAACTATCATCCTGTCTGTCTGTCCTCACCAACTTCCATCTCCATCCTCTTTTAGTTTCTTTATTTTCTTCTACTTTTTCCTCCCCTTCTTCTTTCTCTACTCCCCCACTTCTATCCCTTTTCTTCCTTCGTTCTGTCTATACTGTCACATTTTTCTTTCCTCTCGACCACCTCCTGCCCTCTGATTGGCTGCCCCGCAACACCGTACACCCACCCTAGAACCTGACCTCAGCCTTGACCTTTCTGGTGACTCCCCAGTTCCCAACGACCCCCGCGAGCCCGTGAAGCCGCTGACCCAGGAGGAGATCCAGCGAATCCTCTGGCGAGAGGAAGAGGAGAACCGTGAGGAGGAGGAGCGCCTGAGGAAAAAGGATGAGGCGAGGAAGAAGAGGAGGAAGCAGAGGAAGGAGCAGGCGGAGAGACAAAGGAAGATAGTGGAGGAGAGGAGGAAGGAGGAGGAGGAGGCGCTGAGGCTGCAGGTGGAGAAAGAGGAGGAGGAGTGGAGGAGGCAGATAGAGGAGATGGAGAGGAGGAGGCAGGAGGAGGAAGACATAAGGAGGAGGGAGGCAGCGGAGAGAGAAGCAAGGGAGAAGGAAAGGAAGCTAGAGGAGGAAAGGAGGAGGCAGGAAGAGATACTGAGGGAAGAACTACTGGCTCTAGTGGAGGAGGAGGAAGAGGAGCGGCAGGAGGAGACAGAGCACAAGGAGGAGGTGTGGCTAAGAGGAGATGTGTTTCAGATGCCCCCAAAAGAACATGAAGAACCTGAGGAACCAGACCTCCTCCCGGCTCCAATCCCAAGACCTCCTGTAGCTACAGAGGATGAGCTGAAGGAGATGGAAGCAGAGGTGGAGGAGGCAGAGGAGGAAGAGAAGGAAGGGGTGGTAGTAAACAGAGGAGGCCTCCCTCCAGGCTGCGACATCTCTGATGTCACTGTGACATGTGAGAATGCCAAACTTATCTACTTCCCGCCTCTGGCCATACCTGAGCTCAAATCTCTCAGTCTGGAGGGTAAGTCGACACCACGACAAGACGAGGAGAAAGTAGTGCCAGAGAGAGCTCCACGCATTGCAACCTGAAGAAGAATATTTACCACTTTAACACATACATTAGAAGTGTGAGGGTTAGCATTTTATTGAATCTGAATCTAGTTTCTAACCCATTTGGCTTCAACTTTCACAATTTTTAACTAAAGTTAAAAACGACAAAAACTCAGATTCAGTTGAGATCTGTACTTTTAAAAAAAATATTTAATTCAGATTAGGTGCAGCCTACTTAATTTTCATTAGCTATTTCCATCAAATACTGGAGGTCCTAATACAGAACTATTAAGTTGCTTAAAGGATAAACCTGGCATTATTCTATATTTTCCTTATTATCAACAGATCCCATGAAAAGATCAGAAACCAACAATATGTTTGTCCATCCGTCAATTCTTGCTTACTTCCCTACCCTGTCTGTTGCGGTCAGCCTCAAGCCCATTGGTTTCTGCATTTTCTTATCTGTACAACATTACTTCTAAACATTATTATTATTGATGTTTTGTCTCCAATACACCCTGCCCACGATTATGCAGCCACCCCACACCAAACCCCAATAACCTGTAAGACTCAGGTTTTAATGCCTTTGTTCATCATCTGTGATGTGAAAACATTAGATTTCATAGTCAAGGAAGAGCGAGGAGAGACAAAATATTCAGTACAAGATTTGTTAGACTTGCAGCTTAGCAAATTCGGGCATTTTATCAGCCTGGAACTGGAATCAAAAAAATGATTGGAACGTAATCCCATACACTGCATTTACCAAAAAAATGATGCGAATAAATAAAACACAAGCAAACTGAGACACCAATTTGAAAACACATACGAGGTATACAGAAACACACTGTAATTACAGAAAGCTTGCTAATTTTCCTGCTCTCAGTGTTAACTGACTGAAACTCCTCTGACCTGCAGGCAACAACATCAGCAGCATCCCAGCAGAAGCCTTCAATGGCATCCCCAACCTGGAATGGATCAACCTGAAGAAAAACAAACTCACATCTGATGGCATTGATGCTAAAGCCTTCAAAGTAAGACTACATACTGACACACTAAACCACTGCAGCAGATTTTAGTGACAACAACCTCCAATGACCAAAGCACAAAGGCAGCCATGTAAAACAGACATATTGAACATCTCAAGTAATGCAATCAACCAAAAATTAAAGAAATAAGTGAGCATGTCTGTGATATGATGGTACAAATGTCCACAAAGACCTATAGGTGTCACATAGACCAACAAGACAAATAACATCAGCAAGTGTTTTTAAACACTTTTATGATTTCAATGTGACCTGAAAGTAAATTTAAACAGGCAGAAGAAAAAGACGGACTGGTATTTCTGGAATTAACATTCGTAGTATGAAAGGGGGGAGTCAACTTTGCACACCATCAACTACTTCCCATAATCACCAGTATCTGTGTGTGTGTCAGGGTCTGAAGATGCTAAGGCGTCTGTACTTGGACGGGAACCTTCTAGAAGCCGTGCCCTCTGACCTTCCCACCACCCTGCAGGAGCTGAAGATCAGTGAGAACAGACTGAGAGGAATCCATGAAAACAGCTTCCAAGGTACTGCCACAGTATCCCATAATGCATCTCCATACTGACATCAGCATTAATGTCACAAAATACTCTGCCAGCTGTCAGTCATTTACACTCAACAACTACCCACCAAGCTGCTGACTAGATTGTTTTTAGACTCACCACTCTGTTAGTCTTTCTGAACTGTGAAAGTACAGTTAACTCTATCTTTGCAAACATCAAAATGATACAGAGTAGTGTGTCTTTCTCCAGGGAACCCTCTTTGGCCAAGTGCAGTACAGACACCAGCATGCAGAGACATTAACCAGACAACACTAGGGCGTTTCATTTCGTAGTTTGGCCAGCTTACTGAGATAAGGTTAATTAGCTACAGTTGACTAAAGTTGGCAGTGACAATTCATCTGGACAGCTCATACCACTGATCATGTGTACAGGGGTCTACTTTGTGTTGTGCACTACTTTTTCACAACCTCTAATGTTTCATAGTCATGTTAAAAATTTATGTTATACACAATGAAATGAGAATTTTCTGTTCTGTTTTGCAGAGTAACTGTTGGACTATTATAGTCTGACAGATGTTTCTGTGCTGTACTGATTCAGAGACAAATTTCTAGTTGAGGGACAGTGGTGTTTATCTATTTTTTATCTTTAAGATCTGAGCAGCCTGGTGATTCTGGAGTTGGAGGGAAATCTGCTGAGTGAGGGGAACGTAAATCCTCGAGCCTTCGCTCCCCTCATCCAGCTCTCCTATCTCCGACTGGGCAGAAACCATTTCCGCACCATACCACAGGGACTTCCCATGTCATTGCTGGTATGAAGCTCTTACCTCTTCATTCCCCACAGTGGGATACCTCACACAGCCAGACTTTTGACTTTCTTCATAAAAGTCCAGGACACAGTGGTTTCTACTGTGTTCAAAAACCGCAGCCAGCTGCTGCTTTGGTATGACGGTGCCACCAGAAAACTGACCTAGGCAAAACTAGGCATCATGGCGCAATCCTCAATGGCTCAATAAGACTCATATCATTATAAGGGGTTTAGACACTTGTGACTGACATTGTGGACAGCTAATGAAAGTGAAGCCTTAGGAATGTGGAGGCTCTCAGCAGGTAAACTGACTTTTTGGACGACAGTTGGAAGAAAAAGGTAGAACACTTGAGGAAAAGCTCAATAAATGTATCAATAAACCCAGCAGAATCTATCAGGCATTCAGTCACATTACCAAAAGCCTTCTGAGCAGCTGGCTGCAGTCAGTCGAGTCAGGAATTTAGGTTTGCTGATCCATCAGTATTTTCTTTTTGGCTCTGATGTTTAAGACTCCACCACTGAGTAAACTCTGCTTCTACCTGTGGGAAACCAGTCCACCCAACTTGTAATTACGGCCTCTGGTTAACCACCAATACTGCAGAACACCAGCGACATGCTGCTGCTATAAATCCACCTTAAACCAACTTCATGTTATGAACTTGGAGAGTTTGTACACACTCTCTGTAAATCCAAAACCCCATACCTTGTCTTGTCATTAGTCCTGAAGATTGTGATTTACCTTTAACATTTGTTCTTTGATAATTAGCTCTGGGATTCCAGGATTTATCAGACCTTTGTATAGCCAATTATGATCATGATTTAAGAATGATGCAGAGTAACTCAGCATACACCCAGAATGTGTCAGTACATCTGATTAGGTTGCCAGTTTTAACAAAAACTGCAGGTAGAACAAATGTGAATTTAGTTTTGGGGTGGATTATGCATTTATAACCTCAAATAGTCCCAAAAAAAACACAGACTTCCTGCCAAGATCTCTGAACCAAAAGCACTCAGTTAACACAACTGTTTAATGACAAACTCGTAACACTCCCGGTGTTGCTTTCATTAAAAACAAAAAAACTGACATGACATTATGGGATCCTACCGTGTCTGACACTCCACTCCAGTAATTGTCCACGAGTTTCCACCAATCAAAAAATGTTCCTTTCCGATCATGATGATGTCAAACATTTGGTTTCTTTTTCTGGTCTGTCTGTCGTTCAGGAGCTGTACTTGGAGAACAACCTGATTGAGGAAATCTCAGAGACAGTTTTTAATCAGACCCACAGTCTGAACGTGGTTTCTCTGAGACACAACAAGCTGGATGAGACCAGGATTGCCCCAATGGCTTGGATCAACCACAGGTCTGACAAAAAAAGAGACTTGTCACCATAAGCCATTATTCTCCAGGGTCACAGGAATTTAATAGTAATGTATTTCATTCATCATTTAAGCTGTCACCAATATTATTATTTTTCATTTCACTACCATACCTTCATGTGCTGTTTCCAACAGTGCACTTTACCTCACTTTAATTAGAACCTATCCTGATGTATTAATGAGTGTTTCAAAGAGTATACGAACATTTGTTTTTGCACCATACTGACAGAACCACAGTGGATGGTATCTAATTTATGTTCAGTTTTTCTCCAATCTGCTGTCATCAAGGACAATCAATCACTTATGTTCTCATTTACATTTCCTTACAAATCCTTCCTCTCCTCATCTTTCTGCTTCTCTGCAGAAATCTGGAGTCCATCGACCTTTCATATAATCACCTTTACCTGGTTCCGTCCTACCTACCCAGATCCCTCGTCCACCTAGTGCTGGTGGGAAACAACATAGAGAGGATACCTGGTAGGTGGAAAGCGTTGATGGAACACCTGGCTGACAAACAATGGGAGGTGTTTAACTGTTGGTAGAAAGTCAGAAAGTGATACTAAACCCAAGTTCAAGGTACTTTCAGGGGTTGGCTGTAGTGCTGTTGATCGTGATTGGTTGAGATTATGTGTTGTCACATCACAAGGACGACTACAACTAAAAAACAGTAACTACCGTTTTACTACTGCATCTGTACAGAGCAGGACAACCAATACTTTAAAAAAGAAGAACAATAGAGAATGCTAGTTGAGCAACTAGCATCTCCAACTAGCAACTGCCTGGCTTGTGCCAGCCTCAGGGGAACCTGAATTCTCCGTCAGCCTTTGCATATTTATATAAATGTGAAAGAAAATCAGAAACAGTATCGGCTCCACAATTGCTTACTTCATTCATCTACCAAACAGACCATTAAAATTACATTTTATAAACATAATAATGAATCAATAATCAAAATAATAATTTGTTGAGGCCCTAGTAGACAAAAACAGGGTCATGGTCTCCCATAGTTGCATTGTTTCCTTCACATTGTTTACATTTTTCTTTGTCTTTTATTTCCTTTAAAATGTTTTTATTTTGTATGAGTATCTGTTTCCTTGATTTTATGATTTGACTGTTTTATCTTGCTGTCGTTGTGAAGCACTTTGTAGCGTAGATTTTGAAAACCGCTCTATAAATAAAGATTATTATTATATTATTATCATTCCAACACCTCCACAGGTTATGTTTTCGCCCACATGGACCCTGGTTTAGAGTACCTCTACCTCTCCTACAACAAACTGGATGGGGAGGGAATTGAACCCGAGTCGTTCTTCGGCTCGTACAACTCCATGGTGGAACTGTGTCTGGATCATAACCAGCTGATCGCGGTGCCATCTGGCATAAACGAGATGACCAATTTACACTTCGTCAGACTCAACAATAACAATATCAGGTATGAAGCCACCATCCACAAATATTATCAATTAACATGATTTTACACTAGCAGTGTCAATTATTGGTATGTCTTATTTATTGACAGCATAATGAAAATAGACATTGTTTCTTTCTCAAACTGCAAACGTAAAACCAGGTGATTAAAGACAAAGCTCAAGGAAAAACTAAATTCTATACAACCCTTTAAGACCAACAACACAGAGTCCCACAACAGACCAGAGTCTGACCAGACGACTGACTCATTCATCACAGCACGCCAGACAATACTCAAACTGAAAGTTCACTGGACGGAGAGTTGTCTTGACAACGAGGAACAAAACAAGTTCATATTTCCACCTGAGAGTCACCCTGAATCACCTCATTACTCACTCACAGGTCCATGCACAATACACACAGTCTATATTGTAGCATGGTTTTATATGAAACATTACAATTTAAACACCGTACCATGCTCCATCTTCACTGCCAAGAGGTGGGAAATTGTAACCAGCCTCCAAGCAAATACTGCAGATTATTTTAACATATGTGGTACAGTACAAACAATAACAATAACCTACAGTTCATAGATAAAAATAAATAAATTTGAAAGCAAGATAAAGTAGGGTTACCCCAAATAAAAAGAGAGATTAAAAAGACTGGTCTTGAATTTAAAAAAAAATAAAAAATGCCACTCTCTTCTTGTGGGAAACATTAATTCAATTAAATTCAATTCAGTTTTATTT
>LKNJ01006004.1:9584-28061 GCA_002120245.1 Maccullochella peelii | reverse complement strand
AGCGGCAGTTTCCACGGCGCCGCCCTCCCGAGTGGCCTTGCCGGTTGGGGTATCCTCCAGGCCATCCACCTGAGGTTACCAGTGTCATGCCTCGAATATCCGAGTCAGCCAAAACACCCGTGTAAATGTATCCTCGTCCATAACATCCTCTACAGTCATATTTTGGGATGCCATTTTAGCTGTTGGAAACATAGCTAGTTTACAAGCGAAGAGATTAAGTTTTTGTTTTTGAGCAATGGAATGCTACCCAGAGGCGGAGACTAGAAATCTAAGCTTAACTACCTTGTAGTTCTTTCATGACTCCAACTACGTCACTATGACGGTGCTGATTTTTGCAGCAAGAGAACTCAGCTTTCTCTGTCAATATAGCACATGCTGAGGAAGTTATTGCTTCAATTGACTATATTTACCATCAACACTGAGTGGACATTCACATAAAATGTGAATTTTAAAGCGAATTTTACCTTTTTAATGGGAAAAAGGTAAAAAAAAGTGTGTTAAACCACCCATCTAAGTTTATGTACAGTTTTCTATTACATTAAGTTAAATGTAAATTAGGTCTCTTCTTGAACAGTGTTTTACCTTTTTGTTCAAGTAATTTGAACTTGGTTTCCTTTTTTCCTATTCCTGCCAGGTGCCAATTTTAATTCATTATTGTACTGTATATGTATCATGTTAATATGGTCTGAAGTTGATACAAATCTAAATCTGAAGTAATTTACAATATGAACTGTCAGGATATTTGTCCATTACTGCATCAATAAATCAATTCTCCAATGAGGTGAGGCCTGTTTGCAACAAGAAGCAAATACATCATGCCCATATTATTTAGATGAATGGAGTGATAACAGGTGAAATCTGACAGCTGTGGGGAACATTACATCAGTGAAATAGCATGGACCCTGGACAAAAGACTGAATGAACACCAGAAACGGACATCAACAACATCAGCTGCCTGTGAACACCAAACCAAAACCACTCGCAGCATCCACTGGGAAGAGGTCAAAGTTCATCGACCAGAAGTCAGTGGACAGCCGGAGAGAGATCGAGGAGGACATTCAGATCTGCCACCAGAGACCACCAGGATTAAAGTCCATCCCCTGACTGTAAGATGCAGGTATTAGTATTAGTAATGTATAAGACTGTTGCTTTGTTGTTGGTATTTTGCTTACACCCCACCCCCTTAACTCACACATACATGCACACACCCCCCATATAAGCAAATTCTGTTTTAGCCAGAGTTGTCGCTGCCATTTTAATTAGTCAGTAACCTGTTCTTCAAAAAACAGTCCCACCTACTGAGGTTTAACTTAACCATTATATCTGCCTCCAGAGCAGCCCTGCCTCCGACAAATGTTTGTAAAGTAAAACTCCAATCTGCATGCCAAGTAGTGATGGGAGGGTGGGGATCTGGCGCAGCATTATGAGGACAGTCAAGCCCCCTTTTTGGACACCACAAGGGGAAAATTCACTGATGAAATGTGCAATTTCAAACTTCCACATCTGCAGGAAAGATGAAACCAGTTTTCTAATTTTACAATGATGATGTCAGTGAGAATACATGACAGCACTGGCTGAGGGTGCCAAGGCCCCCTCCTCATATTTCCTCCTCCTCTTTTTCCTTTTTTCAATGTATTATTCATTTATTTTTTATTACAACATGCAGTATTTTTTCTCTCATGAGGGAAACGGGAACATTCATGAAAGATGGCCATTTTAGGATAATTTGCAATTTGTAAATCTTGAAACTTTAAATGTTTTCCAGTGGTGGTTAGTTTTCTGGTACCATTGACGATGTCGGTTCTATAATGTGATTAGTGAATGTGAATATCTGTATGAGCGGGCACTGAAAATGGGACCCAAATGGCAAGCGGCAAGCATGGAGCTAGCAGGCAGGATTGCTGGAGTGCAAAGCGACACAGGCATTCTTAGGCACAAGAGAGACAGGGTTAGTCAGGAACCAGTAAAATACACACAAGAGCAAAACTTGAATACAATTCAAGAAGCCGGAAACGCGAACTACCAACGCCCACACCAGACACACACACTGAGAGAGACAAACAGGGGAGCACAGGAGACACCAGGGAAAGGGAAAAGGAAAACACCAGAAACATGAGGAATAACTGGGGGCATGGTCATGGCCATGACACACCCCACCATCAGTACTGTCCGAATCCACTTTGCATCAGCAAAAGTGGATACCCCCAAATGCCACAATAAACAGAAGACAGAGAGATGTAGCATTTTCCTCCTGTAGAATGGATAGACTAGCAGCCAGCAGAGTCTTCACATATTATGGAAATAGAATCACTCTATTCCTTTGTCAACCTTTGAGAAAACTATTTGAGTGACATCACTGCAGTAATCTTGTTTTGGGCTTGGAGGTTTGGAGTTTCAAAGACACAGGCTTTTACTAGGAAGGGAGGTTTGAATAAAAGACAATATTGCGTTGCATTATGGGATCCAGTGTTTTTAGAGGTTGACTAAATTTAGAGACTAAAGCCTTCATGATATTCCAATGCGGACAGCTGCAGACTTGCACGTGGATAGCAGACACACACACGCTTCTATACATGCTAGAGTCAGGGGTCTGGTGGGTTGCTGCTTCACATTAAAAGCTTTCCACTGACGAACCAACGGGGTGCTTTTATGAAGAAGTTATGGGAAATGCAATGTGTTTGTAACCAAACCAGTCACAGTGAGTTGGAAAGACTCCACTTACTGTGGTTTGTGATTAGCACACCTCCCAACACGAGCAAACACAACAGCACAGCAAGATAGGTCACAGCATCTCCCCCTCCTCACAACACACATCACACTCACAGGCTTCTATTACACATTGCTATCTAATGATCCCCACCATTAATAAATCTGAGGAAGCTACCCCAAATTTCTGTTGATTTCGACACAGAATCTTTCAGTTTGGCTAATATCAACTCGTATGAGGCTGTAACCGTGATGAGTTCGATCCAGTCCTTATAATGTGTGCTTTCAGTTCCTTAGGCTTACTTCCTTAGCCTGCAAGAGCTAACCCAAACTGTGCCTTTGTGAGTCCAGCTGGTAGAACAAATGTGTACATTATGTAGAAGCTTTAAAAACCTTTGCAATACACTTTCATCCTGTCCTGTATTGTAAGCCATAGACTCTACACAACTCCGTAATTAGAGGTATTTCCAAAAGTCCCCTTTATCAGTTAGATTATATCAATCCTGATCGACCCTGATAGGAGTAGAACACTCCTTCCCCAAATAGATCAGCAATTGCGGCTAAACCCTTAATGTGCCATGCCCTCCAACATATTGTTTTCTTCCCTTTCTTAATCGCAGGATTTTTCCATATAGATATAGGCTCACAGACCAATTGCATGCGTTGTAAATCATCTCACATGATGCTATTCAGCCAATAAAATCAGTGCATTCCGAAAGCAGTGTGACTGTCAGTGAGTGAGATAAATACATACAGGAGAGATGAGATTTGAGACAACAGTCGGAGAAATAAGTGAATCAGAGAAAAGTAATTTTACATAAAAAGAGAAAAGTAGACAGCGAAAACAGTGCTTTTAATCAAGATAGATGAATATTGGAAAAACATAGTTGATAGACTATGCCTAATTCTTGACATTAAAGTGAACAAGGACCCTACGTGTCTTGTTTGGGCTGCCTGACACACAACTTAAAAGTATACATTCCAAAAGACTTCTATGTATCCTTACTTTCTGTGCAAGAAAAAATATATTGCTGAAATAGATAGACTGCAAACCTCCAACAATAGCTGGGTGGCACAAGGTTATGTTTGATATAGTATCTATGGGATATTTGACTATTTTGCTATGTGGTTGCACAGATAAAAATGCCTTAGTAAAAGCGATGCTGTGCTCTACAGGAACGCAAGACTTGGACGCTGTCACTGATGGGGGCGACGACCCCCCCCCCACACCTTTTTATATATATATATTATAATAATAATAAACTTTATTTATAGAGCACTTATCAAAACAAGTACAAAGTGCTTCACATAGAGAAAAATGACATAAAAGAACAAAGTGGAACATAAAATACATGAAGTTAAAATAAAAATAATGAGTAAATAAATACAAGTAAAAGCATACAAGTCAGATAAAATCAGTGGGCTTGACAGGGAGGTACAGCTGTGTGTCATCCGCATAACAATGGAAAGAAAGATATATAAGGAGAACAAAATTGGTCCAAGAATTGACCCTTGAGGCACACCATACTTGATATGAGAAAAAGATGACATAAAGAGAATCAATTCAATGCAGTAACAGATACACCCACCCAGTGCCTCAGTCTAACAGAATGCCGTGATCAATAGTGTCAAAGGCAGCACTTAAGTCCAGCAGCACAAGAACTGAACAGGCCGGCATCAGCATTCATTAAAAGATCATTAGTGACTTTTAGAATTGCTGTCTCATACACACACATATATGTATATATATATGTGTGTATATATATATATATATATATATATATATATATAGTCTGGATTGTCTGACCACAATATGATTCTGATTGTAAGAAAGCTCACTAAAAGGAGATTTAATCTACCAGGCTACAAGAAGAAAAGTATAAAAACATTAATAGTCAGTCAACCAATCTTGAAAATGCAATTAAAGAAATAAATTGGAATGAGCACCTTGTACATAAAAGAATGGATGATAACTGTAATTCTTTCATGGCTGAACTTCAAACAACTATACATAGTTTTATGAGGGCTAAACCAGGCTAAAGAGACTATTTACCATGGTTAAATGAAAAAAATACAGTCACTCATGAAACAAAGGGACCATGCTCTCAAGATGGCTCTCAAGAATAAGGCGGAACATGAGGTGTTTATATACCACACTGAGAAACAAGGTTGTAAAAGAGCTCAGAAAGGCAAAAGCAACATTTTTCATTAATGCTGTTAGTGAAGCAAAAGGTAACGCCAAAGAAATCTGGCAGATTGTTTTGGTGATTTGCAAATGAAAAGACATCTAGCATATCAGAATATTCAAATCATATTTGCATATGTAAATAAAAACCAAGTTGTAATAAATCCTTGTTTTCTGAAGAGGTCTAGATTAAATATATGTAACCGTTGTTTCAACAGAATTTACTTCAAGATGTAGCAAGTTCTACATAATCCTGCACAATAGCAGTAGTGGAAAAAAGAAACCCTTTACACACAGTACCGTGTTATTGAGCAGATTTACAAGTGAGATAGTACTGCAGTTATGGTAGCTTGCTTATTTCTGCCCACAACCTGTATTACACTAAATAATAATAATAATAATAATAAGGCATGAACAAAGATACATATACAGACACATACAGTATCTCTGGCTGACACATACTGTAAATTACTACAATAGAGTATGGTCTAGACCTGCTCTATATGAAAAAATGCCCTGAGATAACTTTGTTATGATATGGCGCTATATAAATAAAACTGAATTGAAATGAATTAAATCTCCAAATTTCTTAACCATTCATTGCAAGTACTGGAGTTTTCCCTTTAGAATAAAATCACCAAGCTTGTGTGCTGAAAAGCTCAGCGATGACTGCATTGTTATTCCGTGGTGTGTCATTACAAACTATAACAAATTAGAACAAGATGGCCAACAACAATCTATAACAATACAACACAGATGCAAATGAGTCATAGCTTAAGCAAACAAACAGGTGCGATACCATAAAATCCCCCCTTGAATACAAACAGCAGCAGGACCACGAGCCGAGACTTTCAGTCAAGTTAAGCCATGACCTCAGACAGAAACCTGAGTCATGTAACTGCAATGTTGCTGTTATAAACACAAACAGGGTTTCAGTGGACAAACCACATGTGTCCATCATGAAGTTAGGTATCCAAACAACAGCAAGAGATGTGAGGAAGTGTCCATGATGTCACTGAAAAGGGAATAAATGCTTGTTTATTATCTATGAAACAGCATAGGCTCTGGTAAATTAATTATGGCCTCAACAAGGCTGACACATCAAAATGTATGAACAAACCTTGATGAAAACCTTGCAGCTGGCAAACCCCAAGGTCTGAATTTGTGCATTGGTGCATTGTGCCACCGGAACTTCTTAACATGATGCAATAACGGCGACTAAAGGATTAAGTTTTCGTCTGCAACTAATCCTCATACCTAAATACCAAAATAGGTTGTTATTGCTGTCATTGAATTAGGGTTTGGGGGGGTTGGTCTCAAAATCAACATAGACTATTGTTAAGGGATGCAATAAAAACCACAGCCTCCGTTGTCAGTCAGAGGTTTTTATACACCCAACCATCCACCCTGACCTTCTCCCTAAAGGGCAACACACAGTGGCAGCATTTGAAGTGCACCCAAACACCTGCACCAGATCACTGACATGTGTCATCACAGGTTTAAGTGCGATACACAAATATCCTATTTCCCAGTGTCGACACATGTCAATTCTACAGAAAAGCAGGTATTTTATCACATTTTATCAGTATTCCAGCAAATCCTGGAAAGCGTACCTTGACTACGTCTGGTGTTCGCTATGGGTGTGGGTTTACATTTAGCCCTTTGTCATATTTTTTGGTGTTTGCACTGCTGTTATTATTGTAGCCTGCTGTATTATCCTGAAAATCAGACTGAAGTGCAATTTTATTTCACTTCATTCAGCCTGAGATTGTGTTCATGTTAGCAGATTTTTTGTTGGGAGGTGGGTATTTATTTTAACCTGAACCTATCGTCACTCTCCTGATTGGTGATTTTGTTTGGTTGGCAATGTCGTTTGTCGATTGATTAGGGTAATGTCGATGTTATTTTCAGTCAACATGGAGGCATTGAAAGTGGTTGCTAGGAGCAGTTAACATTTTCATAATGATCAAAGAAATATGTCAATTTAAGAGTTATTATATGTGTAATTCAATTTACAACAACCTGTACATCTGTGTCGATGACAGTCATGCTTATTGGCCATTCCTCGTTGGCCATTTTTCATGAAGAAAGATGATATCCCTATTCTATTCTTCCTGCCTACAAAGGCCTGAAGCATTCGTCAGTGAGCCACCACCAGACCTATTTGCATCTCTGACCAAATTAGACATGTGGGCAGCAATTCAGAGGTCTGGAACCACTAATGCTGGACTAATGCACGGTCACAGTGTCTATTTTGTCTTTTTGGTGTTTTTTAAAGTACCACACGGAATCCCATAGTCAAAAATGTTCAAATTCCAGAGGTGCCCTGGTAGCTCACCTAGTAGAGTGTGTACCCATTAAGGTACCTTACTGCAGAAGCTTGGGTTTGAATCTGGCCCGGGCCCTTTGCTATATGTCATCCCTTCTCTTTCCTGGCTCTCTCTACTATCACTATCAAATAAAGCAGAAATGCCCCAAAATATTTTTTTTCAAATTCTTTTACAGTCATAGTTGGCATGTTTTCAGCTCAAGGCTTCACATCTGGATACACTGCGCAATCCAGCTTTTACTGTCTGCTTTCTATTGGAGGGTCAAAGTTGCCTTAGAGCACTAGAATAGTTAGAGAATATTTAGTCTCATTCCACTACCACCACTCTATAGCCTTTATAGTGTTTCTGTAGAACATACTTGTTTATACCACTTGAACATGGAGTTAATAGAGAACCCCCCCCCTCGTGTTTGCTACCCCATAAAGCGTTCCTCCCTCTCACTCTGACATTACCACCACAGAACTTGAAAACAGATGCAGTCATAAAGGCATTTATTGGGGAGGCCTTAGTCCTTGCTTTAATGTGAAGGTTGCACCTGCTAGCCTAATATGATCCCTCCTCTGCTTTGTGGGAGAGGGCTCCTGGTGTTTTAACACCTTCTGGGAGTCCCAGGTGCACAATCCAGCACTTGGGCCAATTTTTCCTCTGCATGTTATTTTTCTCTTTCATTTGAAGACAGCAGAAAACAGCAAGAAAGTGGTAGAGAGAGAGAAATAGATTACAGATAAACACAGGTCCTATGTCAGACCATGACTGCAACACAATAAGGTCGAGTTTGCAGAGGCTGCAATGTTCACAAAAACCAACAACATCAAAGTTTAACCCATAACTCCAAGTATGAAATGGGACAAAGCCAAAAACATACAGATGACTTTGCTTTTCTTAGAGCCTGAATAATGTTGGAGCTTAAAATGTGAAGTTTGCCTTGACTGTGGAATGAGAGTGAAGCTTGTGGAGAGTTTAAATTGGTGAAGTTCATCCTCTGGGGAGCATAAATAATCCGTAGCACATTTCATAGCAATCTGCCCTTTAGATTTTGAGGTTTCTTTGGTACAACTGTAAATTTTTGTTCGATGGTGGTGTTAGGGGAAAGGCCAGAGGGTCACCTTGAGTATTCATCCTATGTGTACCATGAATACGTATGGCAAATTTTCTGTTAATCTAGACAGCAGTTTGTGAGATCGAGGATCAAAGTGTCAAGGGGAAATTTTGACCTGATGATCAGGGGGTTACCAAGATCACTGAATATCATCCTCTGGTCATCATTTGTATCTATTCTATTCCGAATATCAATCATCCATGTTCTGCCGCATATTCAAGACCAGGTAATAGTGGTAGTAGTCTTAGGAAACTACCTGAGACATCCTTGTGTCTAGCAACTTCATTCAGCTCCTGCTGGGGGATGCCAAGGTGAACCCAGGCCAGATGGGATAAGCCTTTCCTCCTGCATGTTCTGGGTCTGCCCCAGGGTCTCCTTCCAGTTGGATGTGTCTGCATACCTCCACCTCCAGATGTCCAAACCACCTCAACTAGCTCCTTTAATGTAAAGGATAAGCAGTTGTAGTCCAAGCTCATCCCAAATGTCCGAGCTCCTCACCCTGTCCCTAAGAGTGAGACCAGACACCCTGCAAAGAAAACTCATGTTGGTTGTTTGTATCTGTGATCTCCTCCCCAAAGCTCATGACCACAGGTGAGAGTATGACATTGATCTAGTAATCGAGAGCTTTGCCTACTGGGCAGCCTGGTCATATGAGAGCAACTGCATGGCATGTTAATGACATATCATGGCATCAACGCTCATTTCACCACAAAAGTGTTTTATGGGTATTATTACGATGTACATGGATGTTGTTAATTAATAGGCAGTGGAGCCAAAGGAGCATGCAGACGGGGGGGGGGGGTGTCATAGTGGAAACTACAAGCTCACGGCTGTGATTTAAGGACCGCATTTAACCCTCTTACACCTGTTTTCTGCAAAGTAAACAATGCTGTTACCATTTTATGAGTTTGACTCATAGTTTACTTGAAAAGCTTTCACAGTATACTTTAATCCATGACTTCAGTGGGGGCAATCTGGCATGATTGTGTTTCACCATTCATCATAGACAGTACACTTTTCTGTGGTGCAGACATAAAATTTTTTATTTCACTTCACCAAGCAAAACAAAAGTGATGCTGCGCTTGGATTATATTATAGGCTAACTTCAAATGACACATTAAAGTGAACTCAAGCCTGCAAGCTCGTTCAGGCAATCTACTCGAGTCTACTACTAAAGTCACATGGCATACTCCTCTCACTGCAACATATCCAATGCATTGTTTGATCAAGCGGTGTACTAAAGCCATCAGTGCTCCATGATCACTGTTGCTGTCATGCCTGATGCCACACTGCTCACCTGAAGGCTATGTTGACTCCTGCCAATGTTCATATAGCATTTCGTGGAGCCCCACCTCCAATCGAGAATCCACCTGTAGGCTCTGAGTCTACTTTCCTCTGGGGGGGGGTTGCTTTCTGTTATGATGCAGTATGAATTAAGGCAGAAACAACCATCTCTTTGGAGAGATAAGACCCATGTGCATTCTGTGTTTCTCAAAAGTGACACATTGGTCCTATTAATGTAGCTTCTAGTTGATTGTAATGGGCATGATACAGGCCTGATACTGAGGATACAGAAACAGGATATGGTTAACCCCATTTTCAATATAACCATTTTCATTATTTTTTCTTTTTTTTTTTTTTTTTAAAGTTAATCTTTCAAAGAAAGAGATATAATATTAAAGCTGCAAGCAACGCTGACACCTTCGTGTGATGGCCCCGGCCAGCGTTCAGCCACTGGACACCGACCTGTTGACACAGCTATGGACTATGCACGAAAGAGTTAAATTTCACTTCCTGTATCCACAATGTGGTGCTAGACAACACCCACTAATTATGCATTATGCTCCAGTGTATCAAGTGCAGACCACACCATGAAAATTTCATGTAAATCAATTGATAATTGTCACACAAGGCTTACTTCTAGTAGTAGTTGCTGGTAGGTGGTGCTATGACTATGAGTCAGTATTGGCATGTAGATGTCCTCAGACTGGGACTATTATCCAACCTTAATTAACAAATACACAGATTACACTGTGCAATGTAGTGCAAATTGGCCAACAGCAGAGAAATGCCATAACACTGTCTTAACAAGCATCTGTAAAGTTTAAACAACCTAAAGACTAACAGAGGTTTGTATCCATTAGCAAGGCAGCACTGCCCTCTACTGGATGATAAAAATATGTGCAGGATTATTACTGTTTCATTGTGAAACAGATTGTTTGCTTTGCCACACTAACACTGTTCCACAAAAACTAAATGCTTCACTATTTAGCACCCTGAAGGTTTTTAGATTATGCTGACCAAAACTGAGGTGGATCTAGTTAATCTGCTAGGAAAAGTTTGTAAAAGTATGGAGGCTGTTTGGAGGTTAAGACTTTTTTTAAAGTCTTGGGATGTTACATGTGCCTACTTAATTTTGTACTCTAGGTGAAACTTACCTCGAGTGCTTCTCCATTGAAATTGTGTCCCAGTCACACCCTAAACCCAAAACCCATAGAAGACAAGAAAATACACCCCTGACATTCATGGTGAACAATGCGTCCCCGTGGCAACAGTAAATTATGAAAATGTTGAAAACTCAAAAGCTTCACTATTGAGCATCATCAAGGTCTTAAGACTTTTCTGGCCAAAAGGTGGATTGTTTAATCTGCTAGTAGGACTACATCAAAGTATAAAACATGTAGTTTCCTGTTGCCGATAGGTGGCGCTATGACTCTAACTCAATGTAGATGTCTTCAGGCTGGGACTCTGCCGATTGGACAATGTACATTCGAGTTACAACTTCCTGTTTCATTGTGAAACAAAATGGCTGCAACATCATTCCATGAAAACTCAAAAGGGTAACAACGCACAGTAAATTTGAAATGGCTGACGTCCTGTTCGGTTGAGAGTAGGTAATGGCTCCAAGAGACTTAAGTCTAGAGGTGATACTGATATGAACTGCCACCCAAATTTCATCAAATTTTTTGCCTTTATTTTTAGTGACAGCTGAGAACTTTCAGCAAAGGGCCCAGGCTGAAATTGAACCCACACCACTGCAGTAAGGACTTGGCCTTAAATGGTATACCAGGTGAGCTACCGGAGAACCCCATAGACATGAAGTATAAAGGTGGCGACTTTATTTGCACCAGTCAGTGCTTGGGCCCAAATAGTAGTGGACATCATTCAGCAACTGTTCTTAAGAAAATTCTTAAAACCCACTTATGCAGTTTTCATTAAGATTCTTTAATTCATTACATCTGCACCCTAGGCCTACTCGCACAATGGCATATTTACTGCTGCTGCAAGATGTTGCAGATCGTGCCCTGAGGAGGGAACGCATCTTCCAGGACTATGCAGATCTATTTGCAGAGAGTGACGAGTAACTCTTGCGACACTTTAGGCTACCAAAAGCTGTCCTCATGGGGCTTTGCAATAGTTTGGAGCCAGCACTGCGGAGCCATACCAGACAGTCTAACCCTGTACCACCACACGTGCAGGTACTCTACCTTGGGCTTTTAGCCACTGGGACATTTCAGAGGGAGCTAGGAGACAGGGTGGGCATATCACAGGCATCCATCTGCCACCCTCTCCCGCTGAGGCGTGGATGGTATAAATCAACTGGCCACCCAACACATAAAATTGCCCTATTCACCTTATTTTCCACATCAACAGGGGTGACACCGACAGGTTTGCTTTGTCATACTACTTCCGACATTGCTAAGCTATCTAGCCATAGACAATCACCAAAAGCTATGTTGTCAGGTATTGTGTGTTCAGTTAGGAGGTGCCATAATAATTGGATAAAGAGAGAGCAACTACAACAACATTACGGCCATAAAGTGAAGAGGTCGGAGTGTTGTGGGGCATTTTACAACTTGCACGCATATCCTAAAGATGAGGAGTACCTGAGACTAAAGCTGAAGCGCTCACCCAACGCTGTCCTTCCTGTTCATCCAGTTTGATATTTTCGATTCACAAATTTGCTTTTTAATGCTGTGGGTAAGAAATGACAGCTTGACCTGTCACAAAAATTGACATTTGCTTTCTGGAGACAAGAATAAACAAATTATGTTTTTAATGCAGAAATCCCTTTCTTAGACTTTCATAGAAGAAATCAACTTATGTGACATAAGAAATAAAATTTACTTATTCCATCAACAGAAGCCCAAAATTAACATTTGCCTGGAGAAAAATGTTTGAAAGAAAGTCAAAAAAGTAATGTCCTTCATTAGGACCCAAGCGGTGCAAAGGCTCTATTGTAATTGAAGGAATTATTAGGGCCAGAGCACCGACCGGTGTGAGGACCCTATTGTAAAAGGAATTATTCTTTGTCCAAATAAATCCTAGAAATTTGCACATGCGCCAGAAGTGATGAAAAATTATATACTTCATGGGTGTTGCCCATGGTGTGGCAAAATGGCACCATAGCAATCCCTACAAAATCTCAATGAAGTAGCCCTCCCAGCACGTTTCACCTAGATGTATGAATCTTAAAAAAAAAAAATTTGAGCCATAGCCTAAACCCAACAGGAAGTCAACCATTGAGTTTACTGTGCAGTTTTAGGGCATTTTTGCCTTTTGCAGGCACTATTTATTTGCATCCCCATTAGCTACTACCAAGGTAGCAACCACTATTCCTGGGATCCACACATGTAAACATTACAATAAAATACAATTATTTATTTAAAAATTCAATGTAAAAGTGAACAAAAGAGAAAAAAATCCAATATAAAAAAATTGCAAAGCCAAAAAAATAATACTAACAATGACGACAATTACCCACACTATATGTAATTAGTCAGTGAAAAATTTGATACTGCTCAAAAATAATAGTACCACTAACAACATCATATATTGTTAAGGTGCATAGTTCAGGCAGCAGGGAAAGGACCCAAATGCAGACAAACAGGGAGGCTCAAGCAGTTTAAAGATCAATTTATTTTAGCTTACATGCAGGTAGACACGGAACAGGTAACTGGCAGGTCCAGGTTTGGGAGGCAGAAGCATGGGGAAAACATCCAAAAACAAGAACATGAAAACTAAGCACATGAAAACTAAGCACATGGCAAGCAGTATGAACCAACAGAGAACAAAGGAAGGGGACCGGTATAAGTAAGGAGTGACTGATGAGGGAATGAGGTGCAGGTGGGGAGATGGGCAGGGATGCTCAGGTGAAGGGAATTAGGTGATTGAAATGCAAATGGTGTGGCAGGATCTTGAATGGCAGGGGGAAAGTCTGAGGGCATCTGGTGGACAAATGAAACATAGCACTGGGAAAACACAAATTTGACAGGAGAGGAGTTACAGGGAGACAGACTGTTGACAGTATACGGTGACTGAGAAAATATGACCAAGAAACTTCCTCATTAATGATCATATAGTCAGACATTATGTAGCAAAACATGTCCTATTTGGAGAGGGGCTGGTATTCTGTGCCATTAGGTATTTGTTTAAACTCTTTTTAATATCAGTTTTACGTGTTAAATGTGTAATGTCTGATGGCAAACCATTCCATATTTTCATTCCTCTGTACATAACAGTACATTGCCTTGCATTAGTTTTTGAGACAGGAAGTGAGTAACAACCTCTTGATGCATGCCTAGTGGTAAAATTATGACTATTACTACTATATGTTATTGATAGTACAGGACATTCAGGATTTTAGACAATGAAATACTTCTTATGAAACAGAACTGAGAAATAACCGTCCTGTCCCTCACAAATAACCAACCTAAGGTTATGTGCATTCTGATGATGTTAGCTCTTCTGTTACAGTACAGAGCGAGTTGTGGCAGGATGTAACAGGATGTCTTATGACAATACTGTATTGTATTCTATCCCCTTCCCAAGAGACTCACTCGGTTTAAGACAAAATCAGGTGTTTATTTACCTGTTTTATTGTTTTCCTCCTTATTTGTACTTTTGTTTCTGATTAGCTCCTTGGTTTTACTCTGTCTATCTTATGCCCCAGTAGTGTGGTCTATCCCTTTTTGGGACCACAGGTTTGGCCACTAGATGGAGCCAAAGAACTGCATCTGGTCATCTTGGTCTACATTCTCATTAACATTCCTTTCACATCATTATTTGTCCTTAATCCTTCAATTTTTTCAATTAGGTTTTCTTTCAGTGTGTTTTTGGCTTTTTTGTTTGTTTGTTTATCTTCTCTTTATTCATTTCTAGGTGATTTAGTTGTACATCTCCTCCATATGGCAGTACCTGACATCTAGATAACCTGAGCCAGAGCCTTACAAATGCCTCTAGCATTTGCAGTCCCCTAACCATAACCACCCATCTTCACTTCCATGTTCCCCTTGGGATACTTCTAGGTCTTATCCCCTGGCCGGTGGATTATCCTAACCCTAACCATCGAGTATCATGCCTAACCCTAAGCGTTTACTTCCTGCCTGGAACCATTTCCACTCTATGCTACTGGAAGAAGACCATTTGACCTCTTCTGGCTTAATATATGGCTAGCTTGCTCCACACAGCTGTCTCGCGATCTCCCGGGGGCTGTTACAAAGGATTCCTTTCTGTCAGATCTCATCTTTACTTTAACCATGTTCTTCTTGCATCTACTTTAAACCCATTCTGTGCATTCCTCCAGACTGAGGAATGAGCAGATTGAGGTCATTCATTTATTGGGTTGAAGTTCATGTGGCCAGGAGGACTTTGAGTGACATACGCTGGCCCGTGCACTCTTAGACCTCTATTCAACTGCGAAGTCGACGGACGGCACTGTCACGGTTCTACCATGCCTATGCCTCTGCTGGTATCCTGGTGCCCTTTTTCTCCTTCATCCCCCCCTCTCTTGTATCCTGTCCTGTCTTACTGTGTGTGTGTGTTTGGAGGGCATGGCCACCATCTTCCACCACCTGCTCGAGTTTGCGTCAGCCACCTGGAATCCATCAGCTCATCACCCTGCAGTATTTCTACTCCGGCTTCTCACCCACTCATCGCTAGATCATTGCTTCAGCTCTACTGGTAGCAAGTACTCCGGCCTCAGTAAAAAGTCTGCAAAGTTCTTTGAAAATGTCTTTATTTGATCCGTTCACTAACCTTGTCTCCTGTGCCTCAGGTTGCTCCTGTGCTTCCCGACTGTGTGTGTCCGGCAATTTCGATCCTACATACATCATGCATCAGGCGTGGGGAGGTCTATGGAATACGAGTCACACGTAACACCAACCCTACCCCTAACCCATGTTCATACAGAGTCGTGGGTGGTACCATTGGATGTGGAAGGTCCAATAATACACAGGCAGGACTTGGTTTCATATCTCTACGACCTTCCTATCAAGAGTTATTCCAAAATGACCCATCATCAACGGGTTATCATATCTGTACCTAGTGGAAACCCTAGATTTGAATGGGAGTCTTTGGCAGCTATGTGAAATATTGACTGTACCCCACTCAAAACACATAATTCCAACAGGAAATTGCACCCCGAATCCGTATGGCAGTACCTGACATCTAGTAGATAACCTGAGCCAGAGCCTTACAAATGGCTCTAGCATTTGCAGTCCCCTAACATTAACCCTTTGGGCTTATTGCCTAAACCCAAAAGTCTCAATTTTGAACCTACATCCATGGATATATATATTTCTCTCTCTCTCTCTCTCTTTCAAATTCAAATTCAAATAGCTTTATTGGCATGAATGTAATATTGCCAAAGCGTCAAATAATAATGAGATTAGAATAATAAGAATAATATAATAATAAAAAAATAAAAACATATAATTAAATAAAAAATAATTTCTCTCTCTTGCTTTTTTTCTCTCTCTCTCTCCTTTCCTACGTGATGGCGTGCAGAGTACAGGGAGCCCTGAGTGAGATGTGCCGGCCCATGCCTTTCCTTTGGCTCTCCATTCCAAATTGTGTTGTTGTCAGACGACACGGGGTCATCGTGATAAATTACTACCCCTAACCCTAACCCAAACTGATTAATAATGATAAAATTTTGCTGACAGCAGCAGGTGGAGTTAAGGGAAGCTTCAAGAATGCCAATCACAGCAGCTCCTCTCATAAGCGACAGACAGCAGACAGTTTAATGAGCCAAGCTTCAGGAGAAATCTGTTATATATATATATATATATATATATATGTGTGTATGTGTATGTGTGTGTGCACTTTTACAATGTTCTCATTTTTGTCAAAAACTAAAGTTGTGAAGCTACACTTATTTGCACTGAATTTTAATGATGTTTTTCTAGAAAAATACACATTGTGAAATACAAGGTAGTAGAGAATAGTGCACTATAGCAGACCTACATAGTAAAGCTATAATTATATATCTATATATAATATATATATCTCTAGTATAATGGCTTGTGAACTACAGTGGGCTGGTCTGAAGCATGAAACTCCTGGGCTGAAAATGAGTCCCACTCCGGAGTGTGACCATATAAATTGTTTAAACAAGAGCTATTATGAAAACATATTTGTAATTAGATAATAAAGATGAACATTCTGTAAGAAAGAACCAAGCTGCTAGCAGTTTTTGACTCATGAGATCAACTCATAGCCTACGCTATACGATGGTTTAACTTGACGTCTGACCGGGCAGGTGGCTGCAAAGATCGTGCCAAGGCTAAAGAGGCATTAACTGCGATACATATCAGATAAAGCATTGTGCCTGTCACACCCTCCACCCCTGCCTAGCCTGCAGTCTATCTTTTTCTCTCTCCCTGTGTGTGATTGCGATTGTCTGAGTGGAGACAGGTGTGCTGGATTCAGAGCAGAGCCCCACCAGCACCACCTGTAATCTTGACTCCTACAAAGACTCAGCTCTTCCACATTGACCTTGCGATATCATAGTACCTGCTCAGTCGGTCTGCGTTTCCAGCCTACTTAGAGATATGTGCTCGTTACCTGTTAACCTGAGATTAATCCTGTTTCTCTTCTCCCTGCAGTCATGCCTGCTCTCCTCCGGCCCTTGTCTACTCAGCTACCAGCTAGCCCCAGCTTCCCAGCCACCAGCCTTAAGCTCAGCCTCAGCCCTGGTTTCCAGCTACCAGTCCAAGCTTCCACATGCCTTTTAAATAAATATCCTATTTACCTTATTACTGTCTCTTCGTCTGAGTCTGCACTGGGGTTCACTCTAAATTACAGGTTTCAAAGGATTTTGTCTCTTCTTATGTCATGCTATCTTCACATGACATGATACAGTGCCACCAAAGAAACATAGTGTGCAGCGTATTACTCACATTCAGAAGATTTTTTATCTTTGTGTCCCATTTTAAATGCATTGCTTTTCACTGGGTCATGTATTCCCTCCATCCATCCATTATCTATACCGCTTGTAACTCTCTTAATGACATCACAGACACAGGTCGGTTCTTTGTAAACGGGCGTTTATTGCTTTAGTCACTCCTTTATATTGGCTTTACGTTTCTGTCGCGCCGTGAGAACTGTATGAAAACAGGTCACAAAATACATCAAATATACAGCACATGAAACTATACAAATGGCGCGAAAAGAGACAAAGTACATTCAACAAGCAACCCAAATACCTCGTTGGCCGCTTGTCATGGAAAGAGGGTCTTTGAAGTCTCTGAGAGTTTTCCTTGACAGACTGTTTTAGCTTCAGAGGCTGATAAATATTGTCTTAAATGCAATTCAGAGGTTCTTTGTGAGAGACACCGCTCTCGTTCGACTGTACGCAATCAGTCAATAAATTCTGTCGTAGTGGAACCGCTAACACAAAACGTTGGTTCCGAGACAGAAATAATGAATTGATACCCTAGCGGCTACAAACTTGTCTGTTGCTTATGTTCATATTTGTCTGTTTACATTCTTGTACTGTATAAACAAGCTATTTAATTACATCAGATTTCGATCTTAACCTTTTAACCTTACATCAATATATATTATTGTTTATTTATTACATGAAATTATAAAGTGAATTATGAACTATGCCTCATGAACTTAATGCAATTATTCAACAGCACTTACACCGCTTATCCTCGGAGGGTCGCGGGGGGGCTGGAGCCTATCCCAGCTGACATTGGGTGTTAGCCCCAAGCTATGGAGTGAATATAGTCTCAAAAAGATTTGTAAATGTGTATTACATGATTTGTAGTTGAAAAACAAGATTTGTAATTGAAAACCAAGATTTGTAAATGTGTATTACATGATTTGTAATTGAAAAACACGATTTGTAATTGAAAAACAAGATTTGT